>RJWJ010008605.1:40555-52972 GCA_004363605.1 Indri indri
CTCCCTCATCAAAGTATACCTGTATATTTAGAAATGATCAATATATGAATACAGTGGTGTTCATTATGCTATTATTTACTTTGAATATGTCTAATTTTTTCCATAAAAAACATGGCAAAAGCATGTTGTAATATATAATCTGCTGTTAAAAATATTAAAGTACATTGAATAATTTGTATGAAGATAAATACAAGATGGTCCAGCAATGAATACCTTGGCAACAGCAGTTTGTTTAAACATGCGAGTCATCAGCCCCATGACAGTCTCTGGGGCACCTGAATTTGGACCTCTCATTAATTTTTCCCACTCTTCAAAGCTGGTATTCAGTTCCTATGTGGGAAAAAATAGCATTGTTTAGGCATATGGTATAAGGACAGAACAATTAATGCAGTCATGAATCATGTCCTACTTTTTTTCTTTTCTGTATAGAAAGATATAAAAAGAAAATTCCCAGGATGCCAATGTGTTCACTAAAAACACCAATGCAGAGGTAGGTCAGTCACATGTTCATGCTAATTATAGAAACCAATGCCAAGCTGTGGGTGGAAAAAAAGCCCTTTGCTAACATCATAAATCAAACAATTACAGCTTCCTCTTAAGGAGATATATTTTATAAAGTGAACATAAAAATTTACATCCGTAAGAAAATGTGGTAGTAAAAATATATATGGTAGCAAAGTATTTTAATAAAAAGATATGGTTTTATTCAAATAAACATAAAGACCGGGCACAGTGGCTCATGCCTGTAATCCTAGCACTCTGGGAGGCCGAGGCGGGTGGACTGTTTGAGCTCAGGAGTTTGAGAGCAGTCTGAGCAAGAGCAAGACCCCGTCTCTACTAAAATAGAAAGAAATTAGCTGGACAACTAAAATATATAGAAAAAATTAGCCAGCCATGGTGGTGCATGCCTGTAGTCCCAGCTACTCAGGAGGCTGAGGCAGAAGGATTGCTTGAGCCCTAGAGTGTGAGGTTGCTGTGAGCTAGGCTGATGCCACGGCACTCTAGCTCAGGCAAGAGAATGAGACTCTGTCTCAAAAAAAAGAGAAAAAAAATAAGCATATAGACTTGGGGAATATTAGTTAAATAAAAATGTAATATAATCATTTACTGATTTCATTTCATTTTTCTTTCTAATGCTAAAATAATAAAGAAACTTAGATCATTCTCATTTTTAAAATAACATATTGCTTAATGTTTACAAAATGCTTACTCTAAGCTTTCAAGATAAAACAATGAAAAAGTCTTTGTCAACAAAGTCCTGCCTAGATTTGAAGGAATTTCAGAGAATATATAAACATGCCCCCAAAGTAAATATGGATATGGATTAGGTAAGATACACTTTTGGCTTTCTGATATGTTGAATTTCACCTCTTACAACATGATCACAGAGTTTTAGGATTTCAAGAATAGGGTTGTATCCAAGTTATTCTAGAAGACAGCTATTTATATTTTAAAAAAATCCCTAGAGCAAGAAACACAATTTCCTTTGCTAATTATTGGGTTTTATAATCTATAGATATTTAGAATTTTTAATATTAAATCTTTGTTGCAATTGAAGTACTTTTTTCTACATTCAGCAAAAATATTTTTTTAATCGCTAGGAAACTGTATCTGTTCACATATTTGATGATCAAAATTAAGTTCTTCCTGCTCTCTTCTTGAAATGATATAAAACTAATTCATATGCTCTATTAATTAAACCTATTTTAAGAAAGTGGACCTTTCTGTGAAATATAAAATATGTAAAATCTTTAATAATATAATTTAAAATGATTTAAAGTAAGACTTTCAATCAAACAAGGGTTCTCACCTTGGCTGCTGCTGACGGAAGATCAAATGGAATACGTTGTCTGATTTTAGCGGGCAGTTGGGTTAAAACTTCAGACTTTAATCTTCTAATCATTATGTCACTTAATAGCTGGTGAAGTTCATTAAGATTTGATGCCCCTCTACAATCCCACTGAGGTCTTTTTCCAAAATATCTGTTAATATGAAGAAAAAACATGTAGCAAAGCTGAATGCTAGAGTAAGAAAATAATTTATCCAATGTGTTCTTCCTTTTAATGATAAGGAGCCATGACACCATTTTCATTGTTATTTCTGAATGAAAATTAGTTTCAAAAAGCTCAGCCTGAGAAATAGTAATGAATAAGATTAGACATTACTCTCAACTAGAGAAAACGTTAGTGTCACTCTAAACATACTGTTTATACTGAGTTACTGCAAGGCTGAGATGAACTGGTAACTCTGAATTGTACTAGGTCATTGTTTACAAATGGGGGTGCTACTGGCATTCTGGGTGGGCTCACACAGGATAGTGTGTTTAGCAGATCTAGCCACTAAGTAGGCATGAACAGCAGTCAGTCACAACAATTAAAAATACCTAGAACATTTTCTGTACCCTCTAGGAGGAAATATTATTAACATCTCTAATCGAGCTGTTAAGCATAGCAGATTGATTACTTGGTGGTCTCTTCTTCCTTTGAAAGCACTAGGTTGACAGCAAGGAATTTAAAACACAAACAAATCCACTGTGAAAGAGAGAATGAGAGAAGAGACACCTGAGATTAAGAAATTTCAAGAAATATTTAGAAGGCACAATGAAGACAGACAAGTGGTAACTGACTTGGCAAAAGAAAGAAAGCAACAACTTAAAATGCTTGCAAAATACAATTTATTTTCTAGATCCCTGAGAAGATCAGCAGTTGGGAAGCACCACATACTGTGAGCAAGTGTTAAGACAAGAGTTAAAATCTAGTAGATCAATTGAACTTATACATCAGGACATCTGGCCCAATAACCGCTCCTTATCATTTTGCCAATAAAAATACTACCCCGTAAAACTCTCAAACATCTCCTAGGGGCTCATACTAACCACTAGTGAAAACAATTGTTAAAGAATAATCAAAGGAAAAATTCCTATTAGGTTGAATTATGATTACTAATATTAATAATTTAAGTAAATATCCACTTTAATGGGATTTTGGTGTATTTTAGCAAAAATAGGTGTCAATTTGAGAAACTCAGAACTTGCTAACATTAACTTTTAGTTTAACGTATTAAACTAAACATACAGGAATGGTACACACATTAAAAATATGTGCTTGTATGTACACTTGATTAGAAAAGCATAGTACTGGCCCGGCGCGGTGGCTCACGCCTGTAATGCTAGCACTCTCGGAGGCCGAGGCGGGTGGATCGTTTGAGCTCAGGAGTTCGAGACCAGCCTGGGCAAGAGCAAGACCCCGTCTCTACCAAAAATAGAAAGAAATTAATTGGACAGCTAAAAATATATAGAAAAAATTAGCCGGGCATGGTGGTGCATGCCTGTAGTCCCAGCTACTCAGGAGGCTGAGGCAGGAGGATCGCTTGAGCCCAGGAGTTTGAGGTTGCTGTGAGCTAAGCTGACACCACGGCACTCTAACCCGGGCAACAGAGTGAGACTCTGTCTCAAAAAAAAAAAAAAAAAGAAAAGTATAGTACTGTATGATAAAATGATACTGACACCATTTAGTTGTCATTGATAAGAAATTGTTTTAAAAAAATCTAAGTGCCGTCACTGTATAAAAATTTAATAGGTTTATTTATAATTGTTATAAATGGAATTGCTGAAACTTGTTCATTGAATTATTTTCAATTCCTTTAATGCATTATGTCCTTACATTAAAAATTCACACACTAATGAAAATGAAAAAATACTTGCCAATATCTGATTCTGTCACCTATTTTTCCATTCATATACTTAGGTTCATTTTGACCACATGGTTTGAAAAAAAAATCTGACGTTCAGAGCTACCAATAATGGAAAGGAGAGGTTGGTAGGTTGTGTTTTGTTTGTGGTGTTTTTTTTTTTTGGAAAAAGAAATATTTGCCACTAAAATAGATTCTTTAGCACACTTCCCACTTACGTGAGACATTCTGCAGGTGTGCCATATGCTAGCTGGAGGTCTTCTGGTATGATTGTTACATGCTGGCACAGAGAGCACACAGGTGTTTTCAAATAGGCCTACCACATAGGCCTCACTGCCTCCTGCAGAGCACCAATATCGGTGCCCCAGAAGTGCAGATCTGTTTTGAAGTCTCAGCAATCTGATTTCAGCATGCCATAGTACCAGTACAGGTCTGTAATGATGAGGTTTCTTCACTGCTCCAGGAGGGGGCACACTATTGAGAGAAGATTTAGCTAGCTGCCTCCTGGGCATTTTACTACTAGTTGATTATAAGACATATGTTTGGAATGAACCACCATGGTTCAGAGGAATTACTTCTCACCCCTGGGAATGCTAGAGGTAGCATTTGTTCTAAAGAGTATTGGCAAGACCGGTTATTTGCCAAATCCCCAACCTCATGTTTAGGGTGCAAAGGAGAAATAAGAGAAAGAGGAGGGGTAGAAGAAGTGCCAACTGTAAAAACCTGGTCTCTTCCCATTAAATTTGATAGTAATTATATATACTTCTTGGAATATCTTACTTTTTAAAACAGATTTATCGAAATAGAATTTATAATGTCATACAATTCACCCAAAGCATACAATTCAGTGGTTTTTAGTATAGTCACAGATGTGTGCAACCATCACCACAGTAAATTGCAGGACATTTTCATCACCTTAAGAAGGAACCCTGTATCCTTTGCTTATCACCCTAAACCTTTGTCATGCCTCCCAAGCCCTAAGCAACGACTCATCTGTTTTCTATCTCTATATATTTCCCTACTCTGGTCTTTCATGAGTAAAGTCATCTAGTATGTGGTCTTTTGTGACTGGCTTCTTTCACCTAGCATGTTTTCAAGGTTCATCCATGTTGTATCACGTGTCAGTATTTCATTCCTTTTTAAGGCCAAGTAACATTCCATTGTATGGATATACCACAATTTGTTTATCCATTTATCCACTGATAGACATCTAGGTTGTTTCCAACTTTTGTCTCTTATGAATAAAGCCGCTATAAACATTCATGTATAAGTTTCTGTGTGGTCATATATTCTCTTTTTCCTGGGAATATACCTAGGAGTGGAATGGCTGGGTCATATGATAACTCTATGTTTAATCATTTGAGGAAGCGCCAGAATGTTTCCCAAATCACCTAGATTAGTTTACATTCCCACCAGCTGCATATGAGGGTTCCAATTTTTCCACATCCTTGCCAACACTTGTTGTTATCAGACTTTTTGATTCTAGCCATCCTAGTGAGTATAAAGTGGTATCTCATTGCGGTTTTGATTTGCATTTCCTGATAATTAATGATGTCAAGCATTTTTTAATGTGCTTGTCGGCCATTTGTATATCTTTTTTAGAGAAATGTCTATTCAAATCCTTTGCCTATTTTTGAATTGTGTTGTCTTTTTATTATTGGGTTGTAAGAGTTCTTTATATATCCTAGCACAAGTCCCTTATCAAATATATTTCTTGCAAATATTTCCTCGCATTCTGTACATTGTCTTTTGAATTTCTTGATGGTGCCCCTTGAAGTCCAAAAGTTACTCATTTTGAGGAAGCACAATTTGTCTAGTTCTTTTGTTGCTAGTACTTTCAGTGTCCTATTTAAGAACATCCTGCCAAATCCAAGATATGAAGATTTATCCATATGTTTTCTAATGGTTTTCTAGTTTTTGCTTTTAGTTTTAACTTTTTGATCCATTTTGAGTTGATTTTTATATATGGTGTGAGGTGATGGTCCAAATTCATTCTTTTCTGTGTGGCTATCCAGTTGTCCCAGAACCATCTGAATGCATTGATAGTACAGTAGTTTTATTTGGACTATCAATTCTATTCCATTGATCTAGATATCTATCCTTGTGTTAGTACCACACTATTTGATTACAATTGTAACCAAGACTTCCAACCATATTTTTCTTTTTTAAGATTGTTTAGGCTATTCTGGGTTCCTTAAAATTTCATATAAATTTTAGAATGAGCTTGTCAATGTACAAAGAAGTCATCTAAGATTCTGATAGGGATTGTAGATAAGTTTGAGGAGTATTACCATCGTAACAGTCCTGAATCTTTCCGATCCACGAACATGAGCTGTCTGCCCCCTAATTTAGACCTTCTTTCATTTTTCAACATTTTATAATTTTCAGAATATAAATTCTGCATATCACTTATTAAATTTATTTCTAAATATTTTATTCTTTTTGATGCTATTGTAAATAAAATTTTCTTCATTTCATTTTTAGATTGCTCATTGCAAGTATATAGAAATATAACTAATTTTTATATATTAATCTTATATCCTCTAACCTTGTTAATTTATTAGTTTTAATTGTTTTTAGTGGATTTCTTAGGATTTTCTATACACAAGATCATGTCTTCTGCAAATAGACAGTTTTATTTCTTCCTTTCCAATCTGTATGCCTTTTTTTCCTTGCCTAATTGCTCTGGCTAGAAGTTCTAGTACAATCTTGAATGGAAGTTGTGATAGCAGACATCGTTGTCTTATCCCCATCTTAGAGAAAAGCATTCGGTCTTTGACTATTAAGTGTGGTTTTACCCATGGGTTTTTTTGTACATGTCCTTTATCAGGTTGAAAATGTTGGTAATTATATTTTTGACATTTGAGAATTAGCCTTAGAATTGTTTTTCAGAAATAGATCGCCTACATTGGCAGACAAAGATTGTGTTGACGTGGTTCAGGAAAAAGGTAAAGAGGATAAAGAGGATCTGAACCGAGGATGTAGCTATGGAGAAAAGCTAGATACAGATTCAAGAAGTGTTAGAACAATAGAGTCTGCAGGACACGGTAACTGACTGAATGTCAACAGTAAACTATAAGCAGCAGTTAGGACTTCTAGGTTTTAACTTGTAAGACTGAATATTAATCAACCAAGACTGAATCTACTGGGTGAAGAACAATTTTTTGGGGGGAAAGTTAAATACAGTTTTGAATATGTTTTATGTGCTTATAACATATGGATACACTGAAGATTCCCAGTACAACATTGTATTGGTTGAATTTTCAGGAGAATACAGTGGGTTAGAGATATAGATACCACATGAGTTTTGTAGTGAAAGCCAGAAAGCCAGCTGAAACTAGTCAGTGACAGAGGAAAAAATGAAAAGAAAAGATGGTCATTTTTCTTCTGCTACTCTAGAAATAATTCCTATTATTCCCTCTAACAAAATTTCCTCCAAATCACTGGCCTGTTCGAATATAATGAATTGGTATAACTACTCTGTAATTTATGAGTCCTAATGCATGCTGAGATTAAAGACAGTAAAAATGGTTTCACAAAGTAGTTTTTGAAATAAATAACTTTAATTTATATACCTATATTCAATAAAGATATCACATAGTCCAATTATCAAAAAAGATACATAATAAACCAGTGATTGCATAATATTCACTTGTAAAAACCATGCACATCAATTTTTCATTTCTAAAAGATTATAAAATATGAAAAAATGTACATACATATTTAGCATTATCTTTTATGCATATTTAAAAAATAAATTTTATAAGTAAAATATGAGCAATGGTGATTCCCTCCATCCCACACCATAAACTGTTTTATTTTGTATTTATTTATTTATTTATTTGGTTCTGTTTCTCTAGAGAAAAGTAGAATTTTATTACCTTCTTTTTTCTTCTTTTTTTTTTTTTTGTAGAGATGAGGTCTCACTATGTTGCCTAGGCTGGTCTCGAACTCTTGGCCTCAAGCGATCCTCGTGCCTCAGCCTCCTATGGTGCTGGGATTACAGGCATGAGCCACCATGCCCAGACTGTACCATGAGCTCTTATAGAAGTACAGTGTTATTTGATATTGGTAAGAATGATGCACATTGTGGAAAAAAAAAAAAAGCTGACCAATTTTTCCTTAGTAAGATTGGTTTACCTTGTACTCTTTGTTGCAGCCACCAGAACTTACTTTTGACTAGATGGCTGCCTACAGCATTTAGCTGCTCTTTTTTAAATTTTATTAATAGAACTATATTTTTAAAGAATATTTTTATCAAAGTGATACCTACACATAGTTTAAAATGTCAGATAAAAAGCCTTCCACACAATGTGGATCAGTAAGTTCAGGCTTTGATATCTCCTCCCTGCTTCAAACTCAGGATAGATAAAATATAAAGAAAAAACAAAAATTCACATTTGGGGATAAAGACCAAGAGAAATGTCTCTGTGGCCCAGAAACAGAACAAAAATGTAAAGAAGAGAACAGGGTTGAAGCTATGAATATGCTTGTTTTATGTCTAAGGACAGGCAGCAGGAGCCAAGAACTCAGAGTTGTACGGACAAAGTATTTTTTTTTTGTACAATTTTGACATACAACGGATTTTCTAGGAATTGTAAATGCTGTTACCTCAAAGGGATACTTTACTTTGTTTTGTTTGAAACTTAACCCAGAGTGGTTTGCCACTAGAAAATCATGCCACTAACACTAATGGCACTGGGGTAGCCAAACTGAAAATACACACAGCAATATTAGCTTGCATTTGTGAAAGAAGTGTTCACAATTATTCTACACATATGTCAAATTTCAACGATGCTATGATTCACATTTTCCCACTTATATCTCTGAAATTCAAAGATGTGTATCAATGTAATTGCAGCACCACCCTTGGTGGTATGTAAAAAAATAGTACATATTAAATGAAGTCTGAGAGTCAATACCATCCCATATATAAACATATTCATTTCAAATTATCTTGTGTAGTCATTTCTATCTATTTACATATTTAAGTACATATTTTATTATATTTAATAGTTTCCTTAATTTTTCTCTTCTATGTTATGCTGGAGTTCCATTAATTTTTGAAATTACATGTGGACATAGATTAATATGGCTATGAATTTCACTTCAATATAATAAGGGAAGAATTATAAAACATTTATTATGAAAAGTAGGCATTAAGTTGATAGGGTTGAGAAACACCATTCTGCAATATGACTGCTTTCCTGTTCTCCTTACGCTAATTTATAGCTATTATATAATAAATAAGTAAGATTCAGTTGTGGGGGGAAAGCTATTTAATATTCATGTAATTCAATCTTTAAAACAAAGTAAATAAATAAAAGCCCCAAAAGAGCAATAAATCTTCCCCCCAACCCCCTACATTCGGGAAGATGAAATGTACAAGATATTAACTGACTTCAACTAGAAAACTAGAAGTATTCTGAAAGGTAAATGCTAACACAATATGCAACACTGTATAGCCACAAAGATGATAGAATGGTGACTCTCATCGATGTAAATATAATGTGAAGAAATAAATGCATCATAAGCTCAAAGCTATATTAAATTGAACTCATAAAGTCAAATTCTCTTTAACCGAATGGGTGTATGCCAGGGTATGCTGGTAGTTCTGAACTACTCTATCTCCTACATTTCTAATCTTCCTGCACAATGCTAACGTGATCTTCCTAAAATATTCATAATATTCTCTTGCTTAAAAACATTCAATGGGAAACTTCAAGTTTCTGGTCTGGCATGTAAGGAGCTTAGAAGTCACTACTCCATCCCAACAAGAAGTAAAAAGTTAAACAAACTGAAAAACCAGTAACTCTTCTTAGAACTGTAAGAGAAGTAAGGTCACAGGGCAAATTGATGCTCCTAAAATTGGGGAGACAGGCAGGTAGATACAGAGTTACAAGTTATCAGAGTAGAAATCCCTGGGCAGAAATCTCCATGGAAATCAGTGTCAGGGTAGAAAAATCTGAACTGTAATTAACCAATTGCTGGAGGCTCAGCGTGGACAACTCTTGAGTTGAGAAGTCCAGGGAACCCAGTCATAGGGGAACCATGTATTTTTTTGACCTCTAGTAGCTCTACCAGGTCCTCACAGTGAATACCAGAGAAAAATTCCCTCACCTCTCTGGGAGGGGTTGGAGGGAAGGAACCACTTTGAAAGACACCAGAGTATTCGGTTCTTAACAACGTCTGCCTTCGGGCAGTTTCTTCCTGAAGCACTGGGTTGACTTGTGCCCCTCTAAGGTGTGCCTATTCCCCTACTTTGAAGACCACTGCTCTGTGAAGTGAGGAACCATTGAAAGTTTGTTTGTTTTTTTAGATTCTTTTTACTTTATTGAATTTTATTTGAATTACAAAAGCATTAGTTGTTTTAAACTTTCAAACAGACAAAGTAAAAACAAAATGAGGTAACAAAACCTCAGTTTTTACCTTAAGCTTTTTAATCCCCACCACCATCACCCTCAAAGTAAGTAATGTTATTGTATCTTGATGCAAATTCTTTGGGAGCTGTTTCCATTATTATACAGACATACAAATGTATGTACACATTCTCACATATAATCCTTCATACGAAACATTACTCTGCAACTTCCATTTTTCATATAACATATATCTTCAGCTTTCCTCTTATCCCACATGTAAAGACCTAACTGGTTCTTATGAATAGTTGCTTAATATTCCATGGTTGGCATGCCCCACATTTTATTCAACTACTCCCCAAACAGTGGACTTTCTCACTTTATACATGTAGAAATTGAGGATCAGGAAAATAAAGGCCAAGACCTAAAGTGAGGATTGTTTCCTGGTCTCAGGATCTCCTGCTTTCTTACAGCCCTTCCCCACCCCACATGAACTCAGGAGTAGTAAAATTATCCCAAGTACCACATTGAATATAATTTTCACATCATTAGATAAAAGTTTGCTTTTAGTTAAGCAGGATTTTGGAGTCAGACTGCCCAGGTTCAAATCCCAGCACCACCATTACCATCTGTGAGATGTTGGGCAGATTCCTCAACCTTTCTATTAATATATACCTCAGTTTCCTCATCTATAAAATGGGGATGATACTGGTACTTTACCTATCTCATAGAGTTGTTAGGGCTAAAAGAATTAATTCACAGAGTACACTTTACTGTAACTCTTATCATTGGCCTTGATGTTATAATTGTATAGATATTTATTAGTTGACGGAGTTTTTTTGGCATTTTGGAGCCAATAATTTATTCTTTTTATTTTGTTTCTGAGATTTTAAAGACATCTTATAAGCCTTTGAAAATTTCTAGCCCTAGGCATTTAAGAGGCCCCTAGCCCAATATCCCACGCAGTCTGACACCAGTGTAAGCACAGCTAAGATCTATCACCTCAGTGGGATGGGGATGGGGAATTGTGAGAATATGAAGAGCAATGACAGAACTAAACAAATACACACTACTTTTTGTTTTTGATTAGTAAATATACTGTATTTTTTCAGAGCAGCTGTAGGCTCACAGCTAAATTGAATGGAAAGCAGATATACCCCACACTATACATGCACAATTCTCTGCCCTTCACCATCACTGTCCTGCGCCGCAGTGGTATGTTTGTTACAATTTGTGAACCTGCTGTGACGTATTATCACCCTATGTCTGTACTTGACATTGAAGTTCACTTTTGGTGTTTTGCATTATATGGGTTTTGACAAATGTATAATAACACGTACCATTGTAGTATCATACAGGATAGTTTCATTGCTCTAAAAATCCTCTGTGCTCTAACTATTTGTCCCTCCCCTATAACCCGGCCAACCTCTAATCTTCTTACTGTCTCCATAGTTTTGTCTTTTCCAGAGAATGCCATATATTTGGAATCATACAAAGGTAGCCTTTTGGACTTGCCACTTTCACTCAGTGATAGGCATTTAGGTTTCTTCCATGTTTTTTCATGGCTTGATAGCTCATTTCTTTAGCGCTAAATATCTTATTGTCTAGATGTACTATAGTTTATCCATTCCCCTATTGAAGGTCATCTTGGTTGCTTCCAAGTTTTGGCAATTATGAATAAAATTGCTGTAAATATCTTATGCAGGTTTCTGTGTAGATATAAGTTTTCATTAAGGTAAAGCTGGCCTTAGAATGAGTTACGAAATATTCCCTTTGCTTCTGTCCTCTGAAAGAGATTGTAGAGGATTGTTATAATTTCTCCTTTAAGTGTTTGGTAGAATTCACCAGTGAGCCCACCTGGGCCTTGTGTTTTCTGTTTTGGAAGGTCATTAATTATTGATTCCATTTCTTTAATAGATATAGACCTAGTCAGATTGTCTATTATTGTGTGAGTTTTGTCAGATTTTGATTTTAAAGGAATTAATCTATTTCATCTAGGTTAGCTCATTTGTGGGCATAGAGTTGTTCATTATATTCCCTTTTATTCTTTTAATGATCATGGAATCTGTAATGATGTTCCCTCTTTCACTTCTGATATTAGTAAATTTGTGTCATCTCTCATTTTTTTTAGCCTGGCTAGAGGCTTATTGATTTTATTGATCTTTTCAAAGAACCAGTATCTCTTAGTCCATTTTGTGTTGCTATTACAAAGTACCTTAGGCAGGGTAATTAATAAAGAGTTCTGCAGGCTGGGACGTTCAAGAAGCATGGTGCTGGCATCTGCTCTGCTTCTGATGAGGGCTTTTTGTGCTACATCACGACATGGGAAAAGGTCAAAGGGAAAGGGGACATGTGTTGAGAAACAAAA
>RJWJ010008606.1:0-52849 GCA_004363605.1 Indri indri
TCCTGCATTCAGATTTCCGATCCTATGACTTAAAAGTACTTGACACATTGTATTATAGTTTATTTTATCCTGTGCTAGACTATGAGTGCCTTAGAGGTAGGAAGGACTGTCTCTTAGCATGGGTAGCATCTGGCACAAAATGTTTACTGAAGAAAACAAATTCAATCAACAAACATTGTGTGATCCATTCTTCACTTAAACTTACATAAAATGAATTTATATTTCCTTGCCTTAGACAGTAACAGAAATCCAATATTCCTTTTTCTAAGATTTATTTTATTATATCTATATTGTGCTTCTTTCCCCTTGGAATTCAGTAGGATTGTCTGTCCATCTGTCTATCTGTATATACTTACCTACCTATCTAGCTATCATATGTCCCTTATCTGATTACACATCAATCTATGTGTATTTAAATCCTAAATATTTATCAAATTTATATAAATTGACTTACATTTTTATCCTGATGGTTCTCAATTCAAAATAATTTTTATTATAGATGCAGGTAAATGACACTTTTTCATTAAGATAATGTCACCTATAAATGCAAGAACAGAGCTTATCATCAGCATTGCACAGGCCAATGTGGTTCAGGAGGTCAGATGGAACATGGTAGCCATATGTTATTCCTTAAGAAAGTTTTTGTATCATATTAAAGAAGTACTGCTAATTACTTGACACTATTGTGCAGTCAGAATGCATCAATAGCAAAGGAATAGGAAAGGAGTCCCACACCCAGAGAAATTTCTCAAACTGAAATAGGCAATACATGCATAAGTACATCACCAGAAACATGTATGCACATGTGTCTTTGGGTTGTGCTCAAGTTATTATGGGATTTTGAGTGAAGTGCAGTTTATCTGAAAAGGGTTTTGGGAAGAGGTCAATTTTGAGTCATGTCAAGAGACTGCATCTTCAGGAATGAGAAAGAGGGGCTCTCTTTGAAGCTAGGGTAAAAGATTTAGGGTATAGACAATATGTTTGCAGGATCAACAATGAAAGTGAGCAAGGTGGTAGATGGTTTTGATGCTGCCAATTAACAGATATAAAAAGTAGTTCTGAATCATTTCTCAGCTGAGAAAAAGTTTTGAAAATGAGTAAACACTGAGAGGTGGGAAGTTGTTGCTTTTTAACAAAAGAACTTTAAATCTTAGAATGTAATTATGTATATGAGATTGAAAAGGTAAAGAAGCGAATATAAGCATATGACATAGTGTATGGCCAAGAAGAAGAATAAAGATGCTGATGAGGATTTATGCTTGTAATCTAATCAAAATGCTCATGGAGACATTGGGCTGGGTTCTGACAAAATCTTTGTATCCGAAAACAAAAAGGATGGGGTAAGACATCCAAACAGAGATATTATTTAGAAAACCAAAGGTATAATCCTATAAGACAGAAAGAGAGGGAGACATGGAAAGAGAGATAGAATTATAATATGGGGAGTTATTATTTTAAGAGTAATATTTAACAAAATGGGTAACTGAGTTATTTCAGAGAAAGATAATGGAAGGTAAAAAATGAGCATCGTACAGCAAAACTACAGGGACTAAACTCTTTCCTTCCTGGGAGAGTTAGCAAAGATCCCACAATAAATGGTTTTCTTGAAGTTTGTTGGGCTTTCTTAAAACAGTTGTTTTGAATTCTTTATCTGAGAGATCATACATCTGCATCACTTTCGGGTCAGTCTTTGGCACATTATTTTATCCCTTTGGTGAGGTCACATTTTTCTGAATGTTCTTGACACTTATGGACATGTGACAGTGTCTGTTCATTGAGGGATTAGGTATTTTAGTCTTCCCAGTCTGGATTTGTTTGTGCCTGTCCTTTTTCAGAGGACCTTCCAGGGTTTCTAAGGTGACTGACTGTTGTCTTCCCTGAGGCTATGATCACTGAGCCAACACAACACTAGAGGACACTCTATACCCACGCTTGCTGCAAATCTCAAGAGGGCTCTGAGGTTGACATGGCTTTCTCCCAGAAAGACCTGGGGAAGCCACAGAGGATACTGGGGCTGTACAGGAATGCCAGCCATTCCAGAAATCTGCCCTGGTGGCCCAGACAAGTGTGCCTTCTGGTAGATCTCTGCACAGGCAAATGGGTCCCCAACTGCAGGGAGAGAGGCTGGAGCTGAGACCAGCCCCACTTGGGAATACTGTGAGATGGAGGCTGTCTTATACGCTTAGACAAGCACGCATCTCCTTCCAGTAAATGGTTATCTTAGAAGTTTGAGTATAAAGGAATAGGAAGCTCTAGAGCTATTGGTGACTTACACAGAAGTGGAATATATGGTCTCAGTTCTCAAAGTGTGGTCCCTGGACCACAGTGCTCATCAATGCCCAAAACTTGTTAGAAATGTGTGTTGTCTAGCCCTTCCCTAGACCTACTGAATCAAAATCTCTGGACGTGGGGCCCAGAAATCTGTGTTTTAACAAGGCCACCAGGTGATGCGAGACATGCAAAGTTTGAGAAATACTAATTTAGGCTATAGCGTGTGCTCACTCCTGTTTCAACACATCAAATGAAAAAGAATACCTAGAGACAGGAAGAGGTTGCAGGATATTAATGCGAGTGATCCTGCAAAGAAAATGCATTCATGAGAGGCGATTGAGAGAAAACCTTGTGAGAAGGAATATGAGAGAATGGTATTGCTAAGAAAACATCTACTTTCAAACTTAAGAGTGTGGAAAATGTTAAATTATATCAACTCTAGGTTTTATTTTATTTTGCTATAATATAATGAGAGAAAACAATTTGTGAACGGTATTAATAAGAGAATATATAAAAGCTCTTTTCCCCTCCCTTCCTATATCAAATATTTTCTCAGCAATGTGGGGCAGAAGATTCTTTTTCTGTCTGTTTTGTTTTTAGAGATTCCTTTGTAAACAACAATAGAGTAGTGCTTTCTCTCTAATACAGCTGTTGCCTTCTTAAGGCTTTTCTAAGATAAGAAGATAACACTAGTTGGTGTGTTAATCCTTTGCAAAGGCCGTATGTGGAAATGGAACACATTTGAGTCTGGAGATTTAATTGAACATCAGTCAGGATTTGCCTTTTCTAAAATGTTAAAGGATCACCAGTTTGTGAGCAATAAAGCCAACATATTCAGGAATAATTGTGGCTGGCATATTCAGTTTGAGACTCTGAGGGAAGAGAGTAAATCAGAGCATATTGCAATGGGTTAAAAATACGTTTATATAGTTTTTTGTGTGCCATCTAAGATAAAATCAAGTTTGAGAAGAAAACAATTCTTTGGAAGTTGATAAGCACTCAGAAATACCTAATTTTAACTCTAATTTTTAAAATAAAATTTGTTGAAAAATAATATAGGAACCAAAAAGAGCACAAAAAACTAAGTGTGGAACTTGATAAATTAGCACAATGTAGATGTACCTGTTTAACCACAACACAGAAAAAGAAGTATAATAGAATAGAAACAGCACCCAGAAATTATTTTTGTAGTTTTTTCCTAAGAGTATCATCTGCCCTGACTTCTAATGTTGTAGATTTGTCTTGCTTGCTCTTAAAAAATGTATATTCTTCTCTCGGATAGTATATATTTTGTTCTGCCTTCTTTTTCTCATTATTATGTTTGTGAAATTCATCCTTGTTGTTGAATATAACAGTTCATATATTTTCACGGCTGGGAGGCATTATTTTAATACTTTAAAATGACCACATTAATAAAAATTGGGAATATAGATATAAAAATCCATTTTAATATCCAAATATCAATATAATTATCATTTTGACAAGCATAACCTCATGGTGATCTTTGCAAAGTTGACCCCTGAGACTAGGATGTGAGAACAGGTAGTTTATTTGGGAGATGATCCCAGAACACCAACAAGACAGTGTGGAAAAGAGACCAGGAAAGGAACACTGGGTGGTTAATGAGCAGGCTGCTGCTTTTGGCAATGGGGGCTCAATTCCACTAGAGACTTCTGGCAGATGGATAGAAATCACCCAAAATTGTCCCATTAAAAGACAAGGAAGCTGGGATGTTTATTCACCAACTTCCATGTTAGTTGGATGCTGCTCCCTATGGTGTAAACTCCCAGGCAACTCCAGCTTACCTGGCACATAGGTAGAACACGTTCTCACAGTTGTAGAAAAGTCTCAGGTAGAAAGTGGCAGGTACTTTCATTGTCAGTGGCCCCTGCAGCCTGAAAACATAACATAATAATGAGTTACTGGTTAGCAGGTAGTTGCATCCAAACTCATAATGAAGGAACATAAGTGTTTGGATAATCTTTATATCTTGTGAAACATGCTATTTCTAATAATGTATAAACTTTCTTGGGGTCCAGATTGGGTCTTTTTCTTGACTCCATGGCCAAGTGTTAGCCATGAGCAACAAGAATTAGAGACTATTTAATTATAGCAGTAGTTCTCTGTTGTAAGTTCTTGGTTTACTTTGATAATTAACCATTTGCACTTGGCCTCTTGAAAAGCACCATATTAAAAATCAATCAGTAAGGTTACATGAAAAAATGGATTTGTGAGGGCCATAATACCATCAATTTGAATTTTTAAAACTTGGCCTTTTGTAAAGAATGGGATTAAAACTGACCTTCAATTTTTGATGATAGACTATTGCTGTGTTTGCATGAGCTTTAAATTTAGAAGTAACAGCTCACTTGTGTTATTTGAAGAGCTTAGAAGAAACCTTTTTAGTTTGCAAAAGTAAGGTGTATTAAGATGTATAAAATTCTTTATGTACTTCAATTTCCTTTTCACTGTCTGGAAAGCATTTGGAGACTATGCCTATGAACACTGTATATTCTTGATTACCCATAAAGGATATGATTCAGAATTTGGTTTTAAACTATTGCCCTTGCTTTATATAGTCTCCCAGCTCCCACTTTAGTCATCAGAACTACTCAGAGATGAAAACAGTTCTAAAGAAGCTAGGTAGCTTCTTTATCTCATTAAAAAAATCATAGACTTTCTTTGGAGGTATCCTATTATATTTTCAGACAGGTATAGTCATTACAAAGTTGTTTTCTGTTGAATAGAAATTCACCATCCTGTAGTTCTCAGCCAGTCTCTTCCATCTTCATACAGGGCGATCCAGAATAGTGTGGTCATTCCTTCCTGGACAAGAGGCACAGACACATGACTCCTTCACATCCTTCCTTTCCCACTTAAATTATGTTTTCTAAAGCTGATCCTTGAATTGTTCATAGGACATGAGATGTTGGGTTCTTTTCTCTGCTTTCTTTTGTTTCAACTTAAATTGGTGATGATGTTTTGGTAATATGTTATCTAGAACTGAAACCAATATTCTAGGCTCCTTGTATGAAGTATAGTAGAACTCTTGACTCTCAAAGTTTTAGAAGCTGTTTTTCTTGATATGGGGAAGGCTGAATCAAGAAATCTTTGGCTGGAGACAAACTGCAATAAAGAATTTTAAATTTTATATATGCAGTGGGAATCACGAGACGTTGTAGGGGAAATTATAAAATCAGGTTCACCTTTTTGAAAAGTAGCTTTGGAGGGAGACGGGTAGGAAGATGGTGGACTGGAAGCAGCCTGCACATGGCTCTCAAGGAGAGGATCAAAAGTTGCAGTTAGATTCCTACCTGTGGATGGCTCTTCTTGGAAAGAACATTTTAAAACCCTGAAGAAGCAATGCAGGACATTCAGAGCGAAGAGGAAGTTGATGGGACAATTCATTCGGCAAGATCAAAAGGACCTATGGGGAGACATCCTCATGTGGGCGAGGTCAGGAGGAGAGAGCCCTGGGGTGCCAGGCTCACCACACAGGCACTGCAGCCCAAGTTGTGAGGGGGCTCCTTCCATACCACAGACCTCCAGACTGATCAGGGAGCTGCTTAGAATCTGTGCAGAGACATTACACTGGAGGGCAGGCACGGCAAGGACCTGGTGGCTGCTGATCCTGGGTTTCTGTAGGTGATGCCATCCTGAGTGCTCAGGTGCACAGCGCCAGGTCTGCATGGGACTGAGCTCTGCAGCAGTACCCTTCACATCATGCCTGGCAGGCTGGGGAGGGAGCAGGCAGAGCAGATGCTCCCCTTGTGCCATGCCATGTGACAAGGAGTTGAGTGTCCCCCTCCCCCACAACCCCCCAGTATGGGATCTGAGTAGAGGAAGTGCCTCAGGGGCCACAGTCACCACCAGAGAAGCCTACGCTATTGCCTCTGTGGGACCTAGGTTGGGGGAGAACCAGGTGGTCTGGCTGTTGTGCCCGCCTCCACAGTCCCAGGACTGCTGGAACTGACCCTCACCCACATAATTTGGCATCCACAGTCCCTGCATCAGTGGAACGGCCCCCTGCCTGCACGGATCTATCTCTGCAGTTCCCAGTTCTGGCTCTGAGGTTATTTCTCTGCCGGTACTCGAGGCTCCATCCCTGTGGCTCCAGAGCTCCCACTGGACCCACAACACTGCCCCCGAAATGCCAGCATTGAGCCTGGACCTGAAGACTCCAACACTGAGCCTCCATCACTGCCACTGGACTGGTAGAACCACCCTGAGGTCTAATACTCTGCCAGGGACCACCCAACATCCTGCTACCATTATACCTGTACCTGGTTTGAGGAAACGGCCACACACCAGACACCCATGGCCATGGCTTAGATAGCCTAATCCAGCGCCACTGTTACATTTGTGGGGAGACACCAGGCAGAGAAATCCCCCACAACACCAGCCTCCATGGAGAGGATCTCACCCAGCCCCGGACTTGAACATCCTACAATGATCTGGGAAAAAAAAAAAACCACACGACCCTGCACAAAGATCATCAATCACTGGCTTGAACTATGGCAATCACAGGCTAACAGGACAAAACAGAACAGCTGTGCTATAGGCACTTAATTTACACATCCCTTCCCTGCCAGGTCGACATGCCAGAGTGGGAAAAAAGCATCTAGGGACCTCCCCTTCTTCTAACTAAGCAGGAAAGTTCCTAGACAAGGAGAACGCCTAGGTACCCTGCAAACCTATTAGCCCTGAGCCAAAAGAAGAGGATTCAGATGAGAAGAAACCAGAAAATGAACCCTGGCAATATGAAAAAACAAAACAGTTAAGGGAATAAATAAAAATAAGAGCAGAAATCAAAAAAATATTCCATGCAAACAGGAACCAAAAGAGAGCAGGTGTAGCCTGCTTATATCAGATAAAATTGACTTTAAATCAACATTGGCAAAGAAAGACAAACATGGCCATTATATTATGATAAAGGCAGCAATTCCACAGGAAGACATAATAGTCCTAAATGTATATGCACTCAACACAGGAGCTCTCAGATTCATAAAGCAAATTTTACTAGATCTAAGCAAAGAAATAAATAGTGCCATTGTAATTGCTGGGGACTTCAACACCACACTGTCAGAGCTAGACAGATCATCCAAGCAGAAAATAAATAAAGAAACACTGGACTAAAACAAGACTCTAGAACAAATGGAACTGACGGAATTTACAGAACAGTCAATCCCAAAACTACTGAATATACATTCTTCTCATCAGCACATGGGACATTCTCCAAGATTGATCATAACTCAGGACACAAAACATGTCTCAACAAATTAAAAAAAATTGAAATCATACCATGTATCTTCTCAGACCACAGTGGAATAAAACTAGAAATCAATTCCAAGAGAAACACACAAATCTACACAAAGTCATGTAAATTAACAATCTGCTGCTGGACGATTATTGAGTCAAAAATCAAATTAAGATATAAATCAAAAGATTCCTTGAACTGAATGACAAAGGGGACACAAGCTATCAAAATCTATGGGATTCAGCAAAAGCAGTCCTAAGGGGAAAATTCAGAGCCTTAAAATGCCTACACAAAAAGATAGAAAAACCACAAATTAACAATCTAATGACATGTCTCAAGGAACTAGAAAAGAAAGAGCAAATCAAACTCAAAGCCAGCAGAAGAAAAGAAATAACAAAGCTCAGAGCAGAACTAAACAAAATGGAAAACAAAAAAGTAATACAAAGGATCAATGAAACAAAAAGTTGGTTCTTCGAAATGATAAACAAAATCGATAGACCTCTTGCTAGATTAACCAGGAACAGAAGGGAAAGGACCCAAATCAGCTCAATCAGGAATGAAAAGGGAGATATTATAACTGATAGCACAGAAATACAAAATATTCATGAATATTACAAAAATCTCTACACACATAAACTAGAAAATGTAGAGGAAATGGACAAATTTGTGGAAACACACAACCTCCCAACACTCAGTCAGGAAGAAATAGAACTCTTGAACAGACCAACAATGAGCAGCAAGATTAAAATAGAGACATAGGCCAATGCAACAGAGCAGAGAACCCAGATATAAAACCATGTACCTACAACTAACTGGTTTTCAACAAAGCCAACGACAACATACACTGGGGAAAAGAAGCCCTATTTAATAAATTTTGCTTGGAAAACTGGATAGCCACATGCATAAGAATAAAATAGGACCCTTATCTTTCACTATTTACAAAAATTAATTCAAGATGGATAAGACACTTAAATATAAGTCATGAAACCATAAAAATTCTAGAAGGAAATATAGGAAAAACCCTTTTAGACATCAGCCTAGGCAAAGAATTTATGACTAACAGTCCAAAGGCAAATATAGCAACAACAAAAACAAATAAATGGGACCTGATTGAATTAAAAAGCTCCGCACAGCAAAGGAAATCATCAACAGAGCAAATAGAGAACCTACAGAATGGAGAAAATATTCGCAAACTATACATCTGATACAGGGCTAATATCCAGAATCTACAAAGAATGTAAACAAATCAGCAAGAGAAAAACCAAACAACTCCATTAAAAAGTGGGCAAATGACATGAACATAAGTTTTTCAAAAGATAATAGACAAATGGTCAACAAACATATTAAAAAATGCTCAACATCACTAATCATCAGGGAAATGCAAATTAAAACCACATATCACCTTAGCCTTGTCAGAATGACTATTATTAAAAACTCAAAAAACAATAGATGCTGGTGTAGATGCAGAGAGAAAGGAATGCTTATATACTGTTGGTAGGACTGCAAATTAATACAACCTCTATGGAAAACTATATGATGTTTCCTCAAAGCAACAAATATAGACTTACCATTTGATTCAGCAATCCCACTGGTGGACATTTACCCAAAGAACAAGAAGTCATTTCATCAAAAAGACACCTGCACTCAAATGTTTATTGCAGCACAATTCGCATTTGCAAAGATGTAGAATCAACCTAAGTGCCCACCAGTTCATGAGTGGATTAACAAGATGTGGTGTATATATATACCACTGAGTACTACTCAGCCACAACAAGAAAAGAATTAATGTTTTTTGCAGCAATTTTTATGGAACTGGAGACTGTTATCCTAAGTGAAATATCTCAAGAATGGGAAAACAAACAACACATGTACTCTCTAATAATCTGTAAATAATCAACAGGCACACTTGGGCACAGAGAGAAGTCAAAGTCATTGGATATCATGAAGCAGAGAAGGGGAGGAAGGGAGGGGTAAAAACCTACCTAACAGGTCCAATGAATACTACTCAAGTGATGGGCACACTAAAGGCCCTAAAGCATTATAAAAACTTTCCACATAACAAAAACATCTGTATCCCCTTAATATATTGAAATAAAAAAGAAAGAAAAAAAGAAAACTAACTTTGGTAGCAGTAAGGTTTATGTATTACAAAGGGAAAATAATTTTGGACTGAATTTATTCCTTTTTTTACCATTCATAGATTTGATTAGTAGGTAATCAATGTCTACATCTATGATACATTATAATACACATGCTGAACAGGAACAGGAGGAAGATACAGTCCTGCGTGGTCAACCAAGTTTCCCCTTCCAGGTCACTGAAACCTTCAGTATGATCCTTCAGCCACTGACATCTCACTCAATGCATCTTTATCTTGTACACAGAGCTGCTAATAAAAACAATAGTTGCACATCATAAAACATAAGAAATGGTACAAATGCTCTTCTAAATGCTCTATCAATATTAATTTATTTAATGCTCTTTTCAACTTTTTGAAGTTGTGTTATTTTCATCATCATTTTATAAATGAGGAAACTCAGGGACAGAGAACTTATGTCAGGTGTCCAACATCCCACAGGTAGTAAGTGGCAGGGATGCACTTCAGCTCAGAGGTTGGCCTCAGTGTGTCTGGTCTGAACCCCTTCTCTATGCTACTTCAGTAGAGCTAGGACAATGTGGAATAAATGCTACCTAATGTGACCACATAGAAAGTAACCCCTACCTCACAGCCTGTTGTTGTAGATCTTTATATCACTTGTGAGCAACCTCAATTCATGGAAATAAGAACTGAAAGACAGGAATGGTAAGTCTGGAATAGCAACCTGTATAGGTTGCTGCCATTTGGAAAGTAAATATGTTTTAATTAAGAAAGGTATTAAAGAAAGTTCCTCTTCTACCAAAATCAAGTTATGTGTAGGATGTAATTTTTCTTTTTCAGCAATTCATCAGTTGTCTGTTTTTGAAGAATATATTATTAATAAACTATTTTTTAAAAATCCAATTTACATTGCATTTAATGTAATTGCCAGTTCACAGAGTTTTAGATTGGAAAATATCCATAGCCTGTTTGATGGTCAATTTTACTACTTGTCCACTTACAGTCAATTCTCATTATTTATGGTAGTTATGTTCTACAAAGTCACCACCAACACGGAGTTAGTGAATACTGAACCTTTCCTCCAAGGGGAAATACAGGGTTAGGTTCCTGTTAGTGTCTGGGCCCAATACTTTTGTCAAACTATTAATAAGAAAACTTGTCTTATGTGTGTTTCTATTTAAAGACAAATTATTTAAAATATGCTGTTGATTCATTAACGTAGAACTCACAGCCAACAGCACTATAACTCATACCTGAGTGAAGCTTATTGAAATAGTTTGTATATTTGGCCCCTCCAAATCTCATGTTAAAATTTGATCCCCAGTGTTGGAGGTGGGGCCTGGTGGAAGGTGTTTGGGTAATGAGGGTGGATCCCTAATGAATGGCTTGGTGTGGTCCTTAACATAATGAATGACTTCTAGCTCTATTAATTACCACGAGAACTGATTGTTAAAAAGAGCCTTCCTCCCTCTTTCTTTTGTTGCTTCTTTCCTCTCACCATGTAATGCCTGCCGCCTTTCCCTTTCCACCATAAGCTTCCTGAGGTCCTTACCATAAGCAGATGCTGATACCATGCTTCTTATACAGAACTATGAAACAAATAAATATGTTTTCTTTATAAATTACTCAGCCTCAAGTGTTCCTTTATAGCAATACAAGTGGACTAAGACAATTAACCCTGTATTTTCTTCAAGAGGCACCTTATAGCCTTCTTTTGCCTAGAAACACTAGACAGCATCTCAGCACTAGACTGAAGGGCCATTTTAAACATTATAATCATAAACAAAATGCACAAAAATGCAATAAACCTGGCAGTAAAAAGACCATGAAAAGGATACTTGTTTACAGTATGAGAGTTGAAATAAGAAGACAAAGGTTCACCATGTTTGACTTCAGCTGAAAATGTGCTCATTGGGTAACTCAAATTTTTGGCCATTTATGCATATTTACAAATGACATTGAAACATCATGAATATTGATTTTTGTTTATAAATACATTTTAGAAAGTAGGCAGATTCCCAAATATAGTGTCTTTGAATAACTGTATATATTTGCTGTTGTATTTGATTAAAACCCAAGAATTGCTAATTTTATGAGGATATCAATTGAGGATGGATTTTAAGATGATGTTGATAACTGGAAGGATTCAGAAATCTCTAGTATTTTTCTCAAGGGGATTATTTCTCCAAAGTCACAATGTTTTGAGATCATCTTTTAAAGATGAGAGTCAGGATTATTGTTCTAATGGTTAAGCAATCTCTTGCTGAGAAAGGTTAATGGTATTAACCAGGTCTGAAGTCTCCAATTTTCCTTTTCTTTATCTCTTGGGAACAGTGAGGATTACAGGTATTACAATTATATAAACCTTTATAAAAAGATTTTAAACATCTTTATATAAAGAGCTGTTATAAAAGCAAAATTTGTCAAACTGCTGAAGACCAAAGACAAATATTAAAAGTAGGCAGGAAAAAAAAAAAGACATATTACCCTAAAAAGTAGCAATAATAAACCTGATGGCCAGCTTTTCAACAGAAAATATGAAAACCAGTAGACAATGGATTGTCACCTTTAAAGAGCTGAAAGGACAAAACTGCCAACCTGGAATTATGTATGCTGTGAAAATATCCTTCAAAGCTGAAGGCTAAATAAAGACTTTTTCAGACAAAGAAAATATTAGACAATTTGACACCAGCACATCTGCAGCACAAAAAAATATTACCAGTAGTTTTCCAAGCTGAAGAAAAGTGATTCTTGAAAGAAATCGCAGAAAGGAGTAAAAGAAATAAAGCAATAAAATGCAATGGGCAAATACATGTGTGGGCAAAGATAATATAATATTGACTCTTTATGACAACAACAATAATAATATCTTGTAGGTTTTATAACATGTTAGAAGTAAGGTATGCGAAAATAATAAAGAAAAGGGCAGCAGGGTACAAATGGAATTAAATGCTTATAAGTTCCTTACATTGTTGGGAAATAGTAAAAGTACTTAGTTAAGGAAAAATGTGATAAGTGAAGAATATGCATTACAAGCTCTAGGGTGACCATGATTATAATAATATAAGAATATATGACTGACAGAAATGAAAGAGAATAATAAACAGCATTTGATTCACCAAAAAGAAGGCAATAAAGCAAGAATAATGGAACAAAGAGCAAATGGAAAAAATAGAAAATAAATAGGAAAGTTCTAAGCATAAACCTAACAATTTCCTTAAATTAAATGAAAATAGACTAAACATCCAATTAAAAGACAAGATTATCAATCTGAAAGAAAAAAACAAAACCTAAAAACACACATGGGTGCTCTTTGTAAGAAACACACTGAAAATAGATTGACAAAAGAATGGTTTGAGAGTAACGGATGGAAAAATACAACAATTCAGACACTGACCACAAAAAAGCTGTTTCTATGTTAATATAAGATAGAATATAGTTTGAGGTAAGGAGATTTCATAATCCTTTATGTCAATCATGACTGAAGATATAAAAACCCTACATTTCTATGTATCTAGTAACACAATTCAAAATATAGAAAGTGAAAGCTGACAAAATTATTAATAGCAGGATAAATAAATACATTTACAATCAGAGACATAACATACCTTTCTCAGTTACAGACAAAAGAAGCAGACAAAAATTCATTAAGAATATAAAAGATTTGCATACTACAATTAAGAAACTTGACCAAATTGAAATATATAGAACTTTAGACTCAACAAATTCAGAATTCACATTCTTTTCAAATGCCAATGGAACATTTGCAAAAATAGACCTGTACTAGACCACAAATAAAATATAATAATATAACAATTTTCGAAGAACTGAAATAATATGAAACATGTTTCTGATTATAATGGAATTAAGCTAGAAACCAATAATGTACACATGATTTAAAAATACCCCATTTCAAAGTTGATTATAGGTAAAAAAAGAAATCATAATAAAAATTAGAAAGTAATTTGATCTGTGTGAACATGAAAATACAATATATCAAAACCCCTAGGATTAAATTTTATTTCATCTTGTGTTGATTTAGTGAGGCAGCATTTTTCAAGGCATTTGTTTATTTCATTTAAATTGTTGAATTTGTTGTCATAATGTTTTTCACAATATCCTCTTATCTTTTAAATGATTGTAGAATCTGTAATAATAACTTCTCTTTTTTTCCTTATACAGGGGATTTGTATTCTGTCTTTTTTGTGATCAGTACAACTAGGGCTTTTTAAAAAAACAAAACAAAGCACAATTTTGTTGATCTTTTCAAAGAACCGTCTTTTGAATTTGTTGATTCATGCTATCATTTGTCTATTTTTTATTTCATTGATTTCTGCTCTTTATTTTTTTTTTGTCTTTTTTACTGTGGGTTTACTTTGCTCTTCTTTTTCTAGCTTCTTCAGGTAGAATTTAGGTCCTAGAGCTTTTGACATTTCTTATTTTCAAATATAAACATCTAAAGCTATATATTTTCTTTGAAATATAATAGTTTTTATATGTTGTATTTTCATTATCATTAGCACAAAAATGAAGAAAACCTACAATTTTCTCAATTTAGGCAGAAAACGCTTTTGATAAAATTTAATATTTATAATTTAAAAAGAAATGCTTATCAATTTCGGAATAAAAAGGAAAATCCTAAATCTGACATAGTGTATCTACATAAACCAATACTTAATGGTAGATATTGTTTTACCTTTGAGTTCAGGAGCGAGACAGGGATGTCCACTATCACTAGTTCTGTTCGACAATGTACTAGAGACCCTAGCCAATGCAATAAGGTAACAAAGAATAATAACATATATAAAGATTGGGAAGAAAGATTAACATTGTTGTTATTGTTGGCAGATGACATTGCATATAGAATGCAAAAGAATATATAAATTCAAAAGAATATATGAATTTCTAGAACTGTTAAATATTAAGTGAATTTAGCAACATTGCTGGGTATAATATCAATATACAAAGATCAATTTTATTTCCATAAACTAGTATTGACCAATTAGAAGTCAACATTAAAAATACAAATAATCTTCAGTATTTATCAATAAATGTAATGAAAGAGGTATAAGACCTGCAAACTACATTGTTGAGAGGAATTAAAGATGACCTGATTAAAAGGGAGTATGTGCCCTGTTTCATGAAGCTTAACGTTGTTAAGATATCAAGTCTCTCTAGATTGACCTACAGGTTCAATAACATCCCATCAAAAATCTCATTTTATTTTTTGGTGTGTGATATTGACAAACTAATTCTAAAATATGTATGAACATTCAAAGAACTAGAATGGCCAAGACTAACTTGAAGAATAATAAAGCTGGAGAACTTACACTAGCGGATCTCAAGATTTATTTATTATAAAGCCACAGACATGAAGATAGTGTTATAATGGAACGAGGACAGACAAATTGAGCAATAGAACAAAAGGAGCCCAGAACTAGACCAACACCTATATAGTCACCTGATTTATGACAGAGGAGTCACTGCAATTTGTGGAAGGGTCTTCTTAATACATGGTACTAGGTCAATTGGATAACCACAGAAGAAAAAATTAAGTTTGACCCCTATCCCACACCATGTGCAAAAATTAATGTGAGATGTATTATAGACCTAAATGTGAAAGATAAAACAATAAAGATTCCAGCATAACACATAGGAGAATATTGTCTTGAATTTAGGGTAAGAATAATTACCTAAACTGTACATCAAAAAACCCTAACTGCAAACAAATTGATAAATTAGACTTTAATAAAATTAGATACTTTGGTTAATCGAACACAACAATGAGAGAGTAAAGGCAAGCCATTTACCAGAAGACATTTAGCAATACATATTAGGTATTAGTGAAATGTCATTTCACTATATATTCACATTTCGCTATACATAGATATCTAATATGTATTGCTAAATGTCTTTCCCCAGCATCCATCCATCTATTAATATCTATCTAAATCTGTCATCTGCTACAAATCAATAGCAAAAATGAGGAAAAGACTTAAACAGCAACTTCACAAAAGAGGATATTGAAATTAAGCATCACCAAAATACCAAAAGATTCTCTGCAAGCTGTCTGCCTGCTTCTTGGCTCATGTGCCTACATATTGTTTGGTCCAGAGGAACACGAGGACACTCCAGGACGCCATAAGAAGCTTTATAACTTGCTTTTCTAAGCCCCAAGCTGAACACAGCCTCCTAGCTGCTGCAGTTAAGGCTCACCACAACGACCTAGCTAAGGTAATCCTAATGGTTAGTGGTTCATGTCCCATAATTTCAGTTATTCAGCACTACTAAGTCTCATCAGCATTACAGTTCACATTCCCATTTAGGGAAAACATTTCTCCTTCTTCTAGGGATAGTCTGGCAAAAGTTAAAATAAGCGAACCTAATGTCTCAGTCTGTAGCATCTGCGTTCAGTTTTCTCTGAGTACAAAGGGTGAGAATTTGTGTTCTGTTTGTGTTCCCAAAGGGCTCATCTTGATGACTTTCCCAAAACGGAGGGAAAAACTGCAATCCACAAATTGTGGCCCTTCTTCTAATATACAGTTAAGGAAGAAATAAGGGAAGGTAGGCAAGAAGGAAGAAGGAAGAAATAAAATAAAGGAAGGCCCTCTTTACTGGGTTCCCACTTCAAATTATTTTAATTTTTATACAATTCTCATTTTACAGATGAGGGAAATATTATGTGGGAATATTTTTTCCCTCAAATTAAAGAAATATTCATAGATTCAACATGTCATAAGACCAAACACCTACAGCCCAGCACTGTAACTATTTTAAACCAACAGAAGCAAATAACATAGGAAGTAGAGAGCTCCGTTTTAAACACTCAGGAATAGCAGAAAGCATTACAGCAGTACCCACTGAGTGCCATTTTATCTACAGGGGAAGTTTCATCCAGGTGGTGCAAATCATTCTATTTTAGCAAATGGGAAAAACTGTATAAAAGCACCTTCGAAGACTGTTCAGATATTTCCTTTGGCTGTGTATGGAAGTGAGTGACACTCGGATATTAGCGTGACCCCATGAAGATGGGGGCTGCACCTCCCCCCCACACCGGACACCACTGCCTCCGTCTCCATGCATTCCTCATCTGGACCCGCAGACATTCCCCTGCCCTCCAGGGCCGGTCAGGAGGATTTGCAGATTCTAAGACAGGGAGGCTTGTTGCTCATCTCCCAGGAACTGGCACTTCCTGCAATGTCCTCCTGTGAGAGGCAGCAATTACATTTTCCCCTTCAAGTTCCGGCTAAACGTGGCTTTTTCGTTTGCTGGTGTGATCCTCACCCTGTCCCTGATAAAGGTTGTCACCTGCAATTGAATGTCCTTCCCAGAACGAATGAGAGAAGATAAGGGAGGGACACTCAGGAGAGTTCTTGAGGACAAGGCCAGATTCCTCATTTATTTATCCTGTATTTTAAACAAATTAAAACAAACCCTCCATTATCTCCACTGGTATGACGGCCCTGAAACCCTGTGGCCAGAGCAACTGACAGCCTTGGAGCATGGCCTTTGTCTCGACTGGTCCCCTGATGCCCAGAAAAGAGAGAGGAAATCGGCTTACTGTTCTCAAGTCTGCTCCAGCCCCCTCAGTTGTGCGAGAGGCTGGACTTTCCTCCTCTTGCTCGCTCACTCCTCAAGTGATGGGCTCCTGCTTCCTCTCAGGACTTCCCCTCGGTTTCGGTGTCCCTGTCTGTCCCAAGCTCCTGGCCCATGCTGGCCAGTCTCCTTCTGTCCTGGGAGTCGGAGAAAGAAGCCGCCTTCCTTTCCCACTGCCCTCCTGTGTGCGGAGGGAAGAGAGGCACCTTGGAGGGGACTGTGAGGCTAAGATCGTGGGCTCAAGGAAGGACCAGGGCTTTAAGACAACAGCTGGGAAAAAGCAAGCTCCAGGTATTTTGGTGAGTCTTAACGGCTACCTTAAAATAACTACGTACCTACCTACCTACATAGAATGGAGTGTAGACACTGGAAAACCAGGACAAGCTGTTCAGAGTTACCTCCGAAAGGAGGTAAGAAGTTCATCCTGCAAGAAGATGGTTGAGGGAATCTGGCAAATGATGTTATGAATGTCAAGATTTGGTGGGGGAAGCTCAGCAGGACTGATGATGGTTGAAAAGTGATAATTTGGGGATTTACACGACGAGACTAGAAACAGACTGAATCAGGTGACTGTGCAGAGTGACCTAAAAGAAGCCATCCCTAAGTAAGGACTTAGATTAACAAAGTTATATTTTAATTACTCTCCTAGAATGGCCTGTTTTTGTGTTTAAAAAAAAAAAAAGCTATATTTTCCCTATGCCTCTGGTGAAGCAGTTTGTTCTATAATCAGAATATCTGGCCTGAAAATAGTTTGCTATTCATGGCTACACCATGAGATGGGATGTAGGTATGATCATACGTCTTCTTATTTTCAGGAAGCCTCAATTTATAATATTCTGGCCGTTAAGAATAAAACATATATTTATCATAGCACGTTTTTTGTCTGGTGCATCAGACTATGTGACCTATATATGGGACATAAAAGATAATAATAGCATTTCCAAAATCATGGTCATAAGAAAGAGTTCCAAGACTCTGTGCGGCACCTGGAAAGCCCAGTCACAATGATGTTAGTGTGGACTTGTGCCTTGTGTACACAGTGCGTGGGGCCCTGCCATTCCTCTAGTGGCAGAAAGCCTCATAGTGTGTCGGGGGCAGTCAGGAGGTGGGGTGACCAACAGGGTAGAGAAAAGGCCCTTACCAGCTGGAACTCTGATTTCCCTTAATCTTGGCCAAAAGGCCGATAATCCAGCATGTGCACAGATGCTGTGATTTGAAATAAAGTAGCAAGCGACTCTGCTGAAATGTTGTATAACAAGGCACATAGGTTTTTATTAAAGGAAAACTTCAAGATCTTAAAAGGCACTTTTCTTATTGATTAAAATGTAGCCCCTGGAATTCTAATGTCAGAGTACATATCCCAGTTCCATTGCTGTGTGACCTTGAGCAAGTTATTTATCTTCTCGGTCTCTCAGTTTCTCATGTGTATATGATTGTTGTGATTACACCTATAAAACAACTAGCACAGGGGCTTAGCATGTAATAGACTTCCACCTAATGTTAGTTATTATTGTTTATGTGTAAGACTAAATATTGGGAAAATTCACTTATGGTCTTCTCTTCCAGTTATTAATATTTTGACATATTATTTTATTATATATTTATTTGCAAAGGGTATGATTCAAGTTTTTGGTTTCATTGAAGATGTTTCATGATAACTGATTTAACCTACTAGAGCATATATGGAATCACGTGTGCATATGTGTGGATGCATGTTTATAATTATGTACATGAGTGATGGGTGTACGTGTGTGTGTTCATGTGTGTGTGTGGATGGATGAGTGTGTAAATATGTGAACATGCATGTACGTTTATATGTCGATGGGTGTTGTATGAGTTTCCTGAGGCTACTGTAACAAATGGCCACACACTTGGTGGCTTAAAATGACAGAACTCTACTCTCTCGCAGCTCTAGAGGCTAAAAGTCTGAAATCAGTCTCACTGTGTTAAAATCCAGGTGTTGGCTGGGCGGCACTCCAGGTTTTAGGAGACAATCTGATCCTTGCCTCGTCCAGCTTCTGGTGACTGCTGGCAGTCCTTGAATTGTGGCCACATCACTCCGATGTCTGGCTCTGTCTTCACATGGCCTTCTCTCGTGTGTGTGTGTGTGTGTGTGTGTGTGTGTGTGTGTGTGCACGATATCTCTCCGAGCTTCTCTCTTATAAAGATACTTGATTTGATGGCATTTAGGGCCCATCTGGATAATCCAAGATAATGTCCTCATCACAAAATAATTAGTAATGTTAGCAAAGACCTTTTTTCCAAATAAGGTGACAGGTACCAGGGATTAGGACCTGATATCTTTTGGGGACCACATTGTAGCCCACTCTCAGTGTATATGTGTACATGCACACGCGTGTGTAAGGGAATATGAGTGGGTGTATATATGTGAGTATGTACAGGTATATGTATGATAGGTGTATGTATGTGGGTGTATGAATGTATTAATGTCCATACGTGTGAGTGTATATGTGTATGTGTATATGTGTGATAGGTGTGTATATATGCATGTATACATGATGAGTGAGTGTAGGGGTGTATAGATATGCATATGTGTGAGTGTATGCATGTGTGTGTATACGTATATGAATGGGTGCTGAATGTGCATGTATATGTGTACGCATGCAGGTATTTTTTATGGACTGTAGGTTATTCATCTGATCTTTGCCTAAGATATTTCATTAAAGTTCTGAAATGTGAATCAGTTGGAAGTCTGTTCTAATGAATCAGTACTCTCTTAACAGATGGTCAAATAAACACAATGTTTCTACCCTCCCAGAAATCATCTTAAGTACAAAATTGTTATGGTTTATGAGAAAAGAGCAACCGTGTTTAAATGCTAGTAAACAAGCAAGCACATACTTCTCTTACCTCTGTCTGAACCTCAGAAAGAGGACCCAAGTGGGAGTTCAACTTAATGAAAAATGCATTAGGAGCCATCCTGATGGCACAAAGGGTCTATTACTCATTTTAATCTTAGCCAAACAGGTAAATAGGCATTGGTCCACGAACCCTGGCTCTGAGAAAATCAGAGAAGGCTTAATGAAAGACAGACAGTGGCCTTAAATGAGGGGTTTTAAGCGTTCTTTTTTTCTGCATTTAAAATCTGTCTGTGGAATCACTTTTGGGTTTTATGAGGACTGGAAGTTGTTACAATCTGCATCAATGTTTGGTGTAAGGAAGAGACTGGGCGAGATAGCGCCATGGTGAGTTAACAGACTAGGACAACTTTTCAAAGGCCTAATTATGTATTTTACACATGATTATAATATGTTATATATACACACGTTTTTAATAATTATTTTAAACATCTATATATGCTATACAAATAAAAAAGAGAGCCCATTCAACAGTACATAGGGCACTAAGTTAGCTACCACAGAGATGATCAAGGCAATGAAGGAATGGTATCTGCCTTGATCAATTTATTATCCATTTCTGGAATACAAATGGAGGCCAGGTGTATGTAGAAAAGAAGTGCATATAGAGCAATTCAGAGGAGAGTTACAGTTATGGTAAAGGGAGCTAGAATGCATTCATGAAGCAGGTGTCATATCAACGGGGCTTTGATACAGAACTGAGAAGTCAACTGATAGAGCTGACTACAGATAGGGTGGGTAAGAACTAGTTAGACCATAGTAAAAATAGGAAACTGCAGGGCACGTTGGAATAAACCTAATTCCATCTTTCTGGAGCAGAGGCTACCATTTAAAAAGGATTTCTCAATATTGGTAGTACTGACATTTTGGATCTGATAATGCTTTGATGTAGGGAGTTATCTTGTGCTTTGCAGGACATTTAGCAGCATCCTGGGCTTCCACGCACTACGTGCCAGTAGTACCTGCTTTCCCTATCCCATTCCCCCAAGTTGTGACAAATACAGATTTCTCCAGACATTGCCAAATGTTTCCCAGAGGGCAAAACAGCCCATCATTGAGAACTACTGCTCTAGAACCCTGTTACTCTAGGACCAGTGGCATTAGCACCGTCTGGGAACTCGTTAGAAGTGCAAGACCTCAGGCACCTTCCGGGACCTACTGAAAAAACTTCTGCACTTAGTAAGATTCCCAGGTGACTCATCTGCACATTGACATCTGAGAACTACTACTCTGAGGGAAAGTAGCAGAAAAGGCTGGTGATATTGTTCGGGGTTAGATCACAGAAAAGTTTGAACATTTTGCTACATATTTAGAATTAACTTGGTAAACAATGAGGCTATATTAGTGTTTTCTTTTCATCAAAAATTTATTTCAGAAATACTAGACTGGTTATCTAATACTGCCTACTTGACCTTCCTCTCATTCTTCTTACTGCCTCAATCTCAATTTTAGGGGAATGGGAAATGCCAGCTAAAAAACCTGTATTTCCCAGACTTCCTTGTGGTTGAGGAGGCTATGAGACTCTATTCTAATCAGAAGTTATCTGGGCATTTTCTAAGGAAGCTCCTGAAGGAGTAGGCTGACTCTGTTCTTTTTTCCTTACACCTTTCTCCTTCCTTCCTAGAAATCAAGGTGGTTTGATTTCTAACAGTGATCTTTAAAGCTGAAGACAAGCCACTGTCTAAATATGGTGGAGAACATGGCTAGAAGAAAGCTGAGCCAAAGAGTAGGAAGAATAAACCCCAATCTTCTCTCAGCCACTACTTTTCAGAGGTTTATTACTCACAGCTTAATGCAATTCCTAACTGATTTAGATTGTTATGGATGTGATAGATGAATTGGAGGAAAGGAAATCATGCAGAAACTATTAAAATAGTCCGGGTGGGAGATTGGGAGAACATAAATGGAATTGAAGAGGTGTTTAGAATCTGATCTTCCTTGGAAACGTGATAGTTTTTTATGTTTGCCTTGGAAAAATGATGATGTAGCTTATAATCATTTGAAAGTCCGAAGGAGGAGTAGGATTGTGATAATGCCATAAGTTTGGGTTTGGACATATCAAATGTGAGGATTAGTCAGTCATCAGCTAGACATGTACATCCGGAGTTTCCTGTGAAGATATAAGGATAGTAGCAGTGGAAGCTGAGTAGGAATGAGGATTGGAAAAATAAAGGGAGAAGGAGAAAGGGGTGATCATAAGTATATCACTGAACTGGAGAGAGAAACCTGAACAAGAGTAATGGCTGAGGGTTGTTATAGCTGCTGAACAGGTTCCACAGGAGGGATTTTACAATGGTGTTAAAAGGTGGAATTCAGAGGATCTGGAGCTATTTTATGAGAAAGTCCCCTTGCTCAAGAAGCACTTTCTTCTCTGCAGTAGCCCCATAAACCAGTGAGATCAAGTCTTTGTTCACTCTCAGTAGTCAGGCTGAGCAACTGGAGCATGCTCCATCTTTCACAGACTCTTCCGAGTCTGCCATGATTCCTCAGATATCCCCTTTAGCTAATGCTGGCATGGAAATTGTCAGTCCATGCTGCATCTAAAATGGCCAAGGTTATTGCCTCCTAGAAAATATTTTCTCCATTCTCTACTCAGTATCTTTTGCATACCCAAAAGGATTAATTCCACAAAAGTCGATTTATTAAATAGCTGCAAATATAGGTCATATGCTAGGTGTTTTCAGGGATGCAAAGATAATAAAGCTATGATATAGCCCTGGTGCAGCTTATGCCCAGTATGGAACTCAGATAGGTGTGATAAATGCAATATTATGGTTTACTTCAAGGTGCTCTGATCCTAGGAATTAAAGGCTTAGGAGTACATCTAAAGATAGAACTCTTTGTAACATATTTTTAAATCAGGTAGTGTTACGCCTCCAGTATCGTTCCTTTTGCTCATAATACCTTGGCTAGTCAGAGTTTTTTGTTTGTATGGTTCCATAAGATTGTTTTTTCTATGTCTATGAGAAGTGGCATTGGAGTTTTGATGGGGACTGCTTTGTATGTTGTTGGTGGGAATGTAAAGCAGTATAATCATGGAAAACAATATGAAGTTTCCTCAAAAAACTAAAAATAAAATTGTCATATGAACTGGCAATCCTGCTTCTGGGTATTTACCTGAAAGATTTGAAATCAGCATGTTGAAGAGATGTCTGCACTTCCATGTTCGTTGTGGCACCACTCACAATAGCCAAGATGTGAAAACAACCCAAGTGTCCATCAAGGGATGAATGGATAAAGAAAATGTGGGATATATACAAAATGAAATATTATTCAGCCTTAAAAAAAGTCTGTCATTTGCAAAAACATGGGTGGAATTGGAGAACATCATGCTGAGTGAAATAAGCCAAACACGTAAAGACAAATGCCACGTGTTCTCCTTTTATGTGGAATCTAAAACAACTGAACTTGTGCAATCAGAGCGCAGAAAGGTGGTCACCAGCGGCGGAGGGGTTGGGGGAATGGGGAGATGACAGTCAAAGAGTACAAAGCCTCAGTTAAATGGAAGAATAAGTTTGAGTTTTTAATTTTTTCTTTTTTTGAGATCAATACACAACATGATGAATATAGCTAATAACTGAGTACTGTACATTTGAATTTCACAGAGAGAGTAAATCTGTTACAAAACACTCTTTTGTACTTTGTGTGCGTAGTCACTTACCTGCAATTATGAAATCCCAAAGTTCTGAAAACCAGAAGTTTTTTTTTTTTTTAATAACTCATTTGGTGGTAAAACTTTCCCTGAATTTACGCGAGAGGCTGCATAGTCTAGAACATTCATTTTAGGTTTATGAAAGAAATATTAATATGTTTGGTTAAGAGTGCTGCCTTATACTTTACTATGGGAAATAGTATCATTACCTTTGAAATTTGAAAAATTGTTAATTCCAAGACATATCTGGTTCCAAGAGTTTTGGATGAAGGAATATGGTCCCGTACTATTCTCCAAGTTCTGTCCAGTGCAAAGACAATGCGAATAGGAGGTTATAATGACAGGGAAAGTGGAGACAGCATGGTCATCATTTGAAAATGATGCCATATGCTAAGTAAAAAACCTGAATCAACTGAAAAGCAAGTAGACATAAGTAAGATAATGGAACCCAAAGTAAGCATACACATAAAATATCCAGCCCTACCCTAGCTTCTAGGACTAATCTAACAATTGGATGCATTTAAGGAGCCCCACCTAGCTCATTAGTTTAAATGACTGACATCAAATGGTGTTTATGGATTTGGCCTGATCTTGTCCTCCAAAATTATTGGCTGGGTTCCTCCTGCCTGTACTTGGGGCCACCTTCCCACTTGCCTTCCAGTTTCTCCCAGACTCCCAGGAATGGCAGATCTAACTCTGAGCAACATCTCTCTGATTAGGAAACCACAGCCTGCTCAGCAAACTCCTGCCTGTCTAATCCCTTTTCACATGTTCCCCCGACCTGCTGGGACCCAAGCTTCTACCTGGCTGGATTCTGCTCCCAGGTTGTCCCTGCCTTTTTACCTCCAGTACTTGTTCACTGCTTGTCTCTAGAATCCTCTCCCTTGTGTCATTATAGCTGCCAAGTTTGGTCTTTTTAGAGATGACATTCAGACAGCTTTGTTGAAACTTTACCTACAGAGTGATTGTGCAGCATGTCATATAAACAACCTCAAAAATCACAGAAACAGAATGGCACAGCTGTGCCTATATGCCCAGAGAAGCCGTTGAGTTTTGGTGACATTTTAAATCAGAACAGTGACTAATGATGCAAGTGGGATGTACACTCTGAATCATACGAAATCATTAATTGTCTCTGTACCAAGCAGAGCTGAAGCAGTAGGATCTATTTTGTGTGGCATGTTTGGGCTGCACAGATGAGCAGAGCCACAGAAGGAATCTGTTCAGGGAGGCCGACTTCCATATTCTGAAATATTCTTTCCTTCCTCCTCCTCCTTTCCCTCCCTCCTTCACTTATTTCTTTCCCTTCTTTGGTTTCTCATTCATTCATCTGTTTTCTCATCTGAAAAATGGAGATATTTATAACAATATCTTCCATACAGGGTTGTTATGAGGATTAAATGAGTTAAATATAAAGCATTTTGAATATTGGCCCAAAGAAAATGTTTTTAATGTCTACAATCACTGTTTACAATGAATCTATGTCAGGCCCTGTTCTAGGAGATAGGGACACAAACATGAAAAGCACAGGCCCTGCTCTTAAGTATCTCCAGTACACAGGTGATTGTAGGATGTGTGGTTTTGAAGCATTGACTCTGGCAGAAGGGGTTCTGGGTTTGAAAGCCAACTCCATCTTGTCACTCATTAACTGTGTCACCTTGGGCAAGTTACTTAATCTCTCTAAATCTTAATTTCCTCCAGTGTGGATAATAATAATAATTCCCATCTTATAGATTTGTTTTGAGAAATAAAGGACATAAAGTAAGTAAAGCACTTAACAGATTATCCAGGTAAGTACTGAGTTCCTTTTCTTGCGGGTGCTACCAATTGCAGGTCCTAAGATGGTCCTTGATAGGACCTTATATAAGAATCCTCATCCTTACAAATGAGATGGGAAGAACATGGGGTTCATTGTGCTGCTCTGGATTTGGTATTGGGAAATTTCTCAAGTCAAATACTTCTTCCCTAATGCGTTGGCTCAGTCCAGACAGCTGAGGGACCACGTGAAAGAGACAGAGGCTTTGGAATAGGACTGCCTTGTTTCAAACCTCAACTCACATGATTCTAATCCTGTGACTTGGATATTTACTCCACCTCTCGAATTCTGTTTTCCCATCTGAAACATGGCTATAATAATTGTCTCTAACTCAAACTATGGTGAAGGTCAACTAAGATAATCTAGGTAAGGAATTGAGTACAGACGAACATGCCTGACATATAGTCAGTCTTCTATTAGGTTGGCAGCTCTTATTATTGTTCTCGTTGTTTTTGATTAGCACTTCATTTTGTGCTTAGAAAAGAGCTTGCATAGCTGGGTCTATAGTTTTATTTTTATTCTGAAATTATTTAAATTTTAATAACTATATTTTTTTTCTTATTTCAAGAGCAATATATATTCATCACTGGAAGAAATCACAGAAAACTGTTTTGGGCAAGGTGCAGTGGCCCATGCCTGTAAACACAGCACTTTGAGAGGCTGAGGCAGGAGGATTGCTCAAGGCCAGGAGTTCTAGACCAGCCTAGGCAACAAAGGGCGACCTTGTCTCTACAAAAAAGTTTTAAAATTAGTCAGGTATGGTGGTGCACCTGTAGTCCCAGCTAATTGGGAGGCTGAGGCAGGAGGATCACTTGAGTTTGAGATTGCAGTGAGCTATGATGATGCCATTGAACTCTAGCTTGGACAAGACAGTGAGACCCTGTCACAAAAGAGAAAGAAAAGAAGGAGGGGAGGAAGGAAGGAAGGAAAGAAGAAAGCAAGAAAGAAAATAGCTCTGTTTTGTGTTTGCTAACCCTCCATCTCTGGGCAGAGTGGGAGTCACAGTGGGTGAGATGGTGCAGTGTGGCTAGACCCTCTTGCCTAGCATTTAATGATTAGTTGGCATGCAGTCTTGTCAGGAATGATCGCCAGGAATCCCTTAATTGTTACCCTTCCGTTGGTGTCTCCAAAGCAAGCATAACTGCGATAACTAAGTTTATATTTTCTCCTTTGAGAATGTAAATATTAATATTTTTTTAAGCCTTAGGGTGAACATCAGAATCAGTGATGTAATAATGGAATCCTTGAGAATGGATCTATACTATTTGCCATTGTCCTTATTTATTTCTGGCATGATTCCACACTAAGCAACGAGTGATGCTGCCAATAACCACCATTTATTAAGCAGCAGGCACTTTCCATGTGTCATCTCATTTGTTCCACACAGCAACCCTGTGAAGTAGATATCAGTTTCCCCATGTAGCCATGAAAAAACTGGCCCCATATTAAAAAAACTTGCCCGAGATCACATAGTTAGGAGTCAAACTAAACTCAATATGTCAAAGGTTGTTTAAACTACTATGCCCCCAAAGTTAGAGTGGATTTAAACAAACAAAGAATTATAAAGCTTTCAACCATAATCTTTATTGAAGGGAAAACTTCATAAATATCTCTAGAAACACAAAGGAATAAAAACATAAAAATGCAACATTAAACTCTAGTTGAAGCAGACTTTTTCCAACCTCCCAGACTCATTCCAATATGCACACCTAGTCCTGATTTTTCAAAATAAGAATACAATCAGCTAGTAGGGTTCATAAAACTTTTGACATCTTTAAATGGTCAGGTGGAAGCAGCTTATAACAAACAAGCAGGCGAGAGCAGCCAAGACTTACATTCAAAGAGCTTTGGAAACATCTGAATACAAATCATTTTCTAAATGTAGGTTGCCCTTATCATTGATTGTATAAGAAACACAACCTTAGACCTTTCTAGCATTGCAATAATAATGAAGGAAAGCCCTTATGCTCAAAATGATTAAAGCATTTAACACACAAAATGAGCACTGGGGAGAAAGTCTTGTCTTCATTATAGTCAGTGTTATGCCACACAATGAACAATCTCCCTTAGGTTTTACTAAACATCCAAGCTCTTTAATTTACATTATTTTATTCATTTGAATTCGCCTTGGATTTACTAAAGGAAAAAAAAAAGATCTCACAATAAATGAGAAGGTGTAGTTAACAAGATACCTTAATGAATCTTAATACAATCCATGTGGGGGTGAAATGAACGTCAACTTACCCTGAAGTCACATCAGTTGGTGGCCAAGTTTTTTATGGGGTGAGAGCAAGTGTATTCACCATTAGAAGATAATAATTAAAATTACTGCCTGTGTATGCCCTTCAGCTTAAGTTGTGATACATGCAGTATCTCACAATTTTTGCTTCATATTCAAAACATTTTGTAAAAAGGAAAATAATCAACCTATGAAGTAGATTATACTATTTGCCATGAAACTTTGCATGCAAACATTCAATGAAGATAGATGCTGTCTAATGGGGAAATGAATATTTTTCTTATTTTTAATCACATTATACCTTAGATGTACATATTTTGGCATCTACTTACTAGATATTTACAGTTTCGACATTCTCCAATGACGCAATGGCCATGATATATAGACTTGTAACATTTTGCTGAAAATTATATTTTAAATTGGTTTCCTTTTAATAAAAATAAAGCATTACCATTTTAGCAAATGCAGCAAAAGGTAAAAAGTTAAAGTTTTTGCAGTTCTATCACCAATGAAAAGAATGTTTTCACTAGTGTTTTTATGTGTTGTCAAAAGACAAAATTGCAACAAATTTAGTTTTAAATCTAATTGGCTTTAACTTGCAATTCATGAATTAGAGCAGCTTCCATTCTATAAAATAGAATCAGAGTTCCCATTGGGCAATGACCGAACAGGGGGTTTTGTAAGGTGGAAGTGAGGAAACAGAATAGGAAAAAAAAATGGTTAATGTCAGGTTACTTCTGGTTGTTTTTCTTTCTTTCTTTCTTTTTTTTTTGTAAGGGTAAAAGCAGAGGGGACTTCCTTATTACACTGACCCAGGTAGACTAGAATCTCCTGTTTTCAGGAAAAACTGGTTTGTTTTAAAATCTATCTGCTTCCTTAAAGTTTCAGTTTGATTATGTGGCATTTAGCATGAGTGACTCCATGCTGGTTTAGTCTGGTCTGTTGGGGCCTCTTGCAGGAGATCAGTCCAAGACAATGGGCTCCCATAATTTTTAACAGTGTATGTATATATATATATATATATATATATATATAAAATAATAAAAAATTAAATTTTGCCGAACATATGCCTTTTTTTATATTGTACATTTTTCATCTCCAAGGTCAGGGACTATGTCTGCTTTCTCATCATTGAGACCCAGGACCCAGCACGGTGTCTAACATACTAAGTGCTCATTAAGCACCGAATAGATATGTACATATCTTTCTGTATCAGTACATATTCTATAGTGTCTTTCGGATGACTGCATAGTATTCCATTTCATGGTTGTATTGTGATTTACTTAGTGAAATTCCTTTTTTGCTTAGCTAGAGGTTACTGATTTTTCACTTTTATAAATGGGAGTAAACATTTGTGTAGCAAAATCTTTTCATAGAAGTCCACTTGGACATCTTTGAAATTGTTGATGCAAAGAATAAGCAAAAATAAATCATTTTTGATATCTATTATAAAAAAAGCCACCAAACATATTTAAATACTTTGGTACCTATAAACACATGAAGGTGACTATTTTCTACACTTTTGTAACTTGCAGATCTTTCAAGACAAATATGAGGAAAAAACCCAGCTAGTGAGTAAACCTAACTGACCAGCATCTATTCCTTAAGGGGGTTTTATTTTGCTCAAGTGTCCGTTTTATGAAATAAATTATATTCCCACATTTGTAAATTGTGAAAGCGATTGGGATGATCCTCTTTTGAATGTCAATAGCCAGTGGTATCTAGTGTCATTTGAAGACTGTTCTTTAGACAGTGAAAGCCCAACTCCTTTGTCAGGTAGGGTGAATAAAATTTCAATAGATGAAGGCATTTCAATGGATTGTGATGATCAGTCGGTAACTCATCTCGAATCTCATTTTAGAAAGTGAATACAGCTGGAGAAATAATATATGTCCCAGAGATGTCAGGTTAGAAAGGATTTACCACCACACAATAAACTATAAATAGACTGGATCATTTTGAAGAACTACCACACATTAATTAGTGCCAAAGAAGGAATTTAGAAATAAGATAGCCATCAACCAACAATTGTTGTGATAGTAACATTTCAGAATTCTTCATTAGCAGAGAAAGAAAATTCATGGTCAAGAAATGGAAATGAAGAGATTTTCCAATTATCTTTTGACGCTTAGAGTGGATATAATTTAGTTTCTCTTGCATATGACCCTTGTCATAAGAGTGTTCCTTGTATAGTCCAAGCATTTCAAAAAGTCCATGAACTCCTTGAAAATAATTAATTCACTTGAGCTTTCAAGTTGGTGGATATAAAAAGATACTAAACAATTTAATTTTAAGAAACATGAAAGAGGGATTGAGATAAGACAGCTGACCAGAGACACCAGCTGCCAGATCATCTCAGAAAGAAAAAAAAGTTTTAGATGAAAAAGAAAAAACAAACCATCATAGATCACGTGTAATTCCAAGGGAAAAGTGCCAGAAACTACAAGAGATTCCACGGGGAAGAAGTTGTGGAGCAGAACAAGAAGGAGTAAGATATCAGCAGATATCAACCCCCAAGAGGCCTGGAGTTTCACAAAAAGGGTAGGTGCAGTGGTTTGTGGCTCCCTCCCTGACATCTCTGGCAGTCAGCAGGCTCCTGAGCTGCTGGAGAGCCTACCCTCACAAGCCCAAAAGCTTCTGCTGCCAGTGAACTGGGAGCTTCTTGAGGACAAAGCACCAGGCTGCCAGCCCCTTGGGGTGCCTCCCATCATCACAGACCTGAGCAAAGACAGTAGGTACCATATTGCTTCTCCACCCACCATGCAACTTTGTTCCTCCCATGGGGCTTCAGCTCCTCAGTTTTTGTCTTGCTCATTACCACAAATATTTCCAAAATCCAGCCCAGACTGCAGGAGCCACAGGGGGCTGGTGGGTCCCAGAGGATCTGCATGACCACAGAGATTGGATATTCCGGTCAGTCTGCCTTTTGGAGAGAGTGCTAGCTTTCTTCCATTCAGATTCTTTTTCTCTGGTTCCCCTCCCTTCCCCATGGCTGCTGAGAAAGACACTTGAGCTGGGGCTGTCCTCAGTTGGGGCTTCCCCTGTGGTGAGGTTTCCACAGAGACCGGGGCTCAAACTGTTTCACTTAAACAGCTGCATAGGACTAAGGGGTTCTCAGACTTTGGGCTCCCTGCTCACTACCCTTCCATGGTGTTCTTGCCTGGCTGCTCCATCAAAGATGGGCATACCCTGAAGCAGAGGGACATCAAACCTGCTTGAGCATCCCACAGGCAACTTGGGAACAGCACGCTTCTCCCCGGCATGGTCAGGGATTGATTTTTGGGGACCTGGGGACAGGCCCGCTGGCCAGATGCCATACCCCCTGAACTTGATTGTGTCACTCAGGGGCGCGGTGGGAAGAATTGTGAACTAATCTTGGGAGGCGAGGGAGCCTGTGTGGGCAGAACTGAAAAGAGAGCAGTGTGGGTCCCAGCCACAGCACACTCGTGGAGGAACCCTCCCCCCACAGAAAGAACATGCTCTCAGCCCAGGGCGGGATCCTGGACAGGGAGCTCCCTGCCCACAGCGCCATTGCTGGGGAGCTCAGCTAGTTTGAGCCCCTGCCTGCTGGCAGATGCTGGAGAAAGACCATGGAGCAGGGGAGTGGGGAGAAAAGTGAAACCCACTCCCAACAGCCAGACTGTGGATCTCAAATGGCCCCTGCCTCCACAAGCAGACTTTCTGATTGGGTGGAGCCACTTCACCTCCTTCCTCGTGGCTTTCCACAGAAGCTGGGAGCAGACTTTTGATCTCTGCTGAAACAGGGATTTTTACTGAAAAATAGATGACTGTAGGGGCAGATTGCAATCTACAGATTAGACAATAGAACAATGTTTTCCCAAACTGCCCAGGTGAGAAGAGTCACTTGGGGTATTTGTTAAAAATAGCTGGGCCTAGAAAGGTTTAACAAGCACCATGAATGATTTTCTTTTTTTTTTTCCATCAGGGAAGTTGAGAAAACATCGATCTAGAGACGAGATCTCCTGAGTGATTTAGTGCAGCACTGGAGGATGAGGATAGAGGACACTTGACTGCAAGGAAGAGGAGATTAAAAGTCCATTGGACTTCCATTGATTAAGACAAGGATGCTAATCAAATGTCAGAATAAAAGAATCCAAATTGTGTATGTCATATTCAGATGTGCAAAGAAAATACCTTCTTTGTTTTTCATAACTGATCTAATCTTCCTTACGGCGGTGGTAATGGAGTAGTGAAAAAATATTTGATCAAATCCAGTACACCCAATCTGATTTGTTAATTTAAATAATTTCATGAAGTATCTCTCTTTCTCTTTCTAAGTAAAGCCTCATTTTTAAAGATTTTCTCCTCCTCTCTCTGCATCTTTCCAAGGGAGAATCTGAGTAGGAGAGAATGGCTTGTAATGCTTCAGGCAGTGGGGAAGAGAGTCGTCCTCTTGTCCTCTGACCTTTCCGGCCGCTGCAGAGATAATCTTCATCTGGTGCCAATGTCTCTGACTGGCGAACTCATTTTTCACTTTTAAGATATCAAATCTAGGGCTTCACCCCCACTGGCTAAGCCCCACCTCAGCTCTGCGGTCTGGCGTTGACGCCTCCCAGCAGTCTGAGGTTACAGGGTCTTCTTGTCAGAGTAACGGTCTGGAAAGCTAGTCCTATAAATTCCTTTCTGCTTTGCTTGAGAGAGCATAGGAAGTTTTGGATCCCTTCCAGGATACTTGAGCCCCAGATGAGGCTCTGGAATGCTCCCTTGCCCACCCTTGCCACTTTGCCACTTCCTTCACTACAACCACTCTGAGCATGAGGTCAATCTATAACGCCACCTGCTTTCAGAGTCCCACATGGGAAGAGAGCAAAAGCTTTTTCTAGTTCTCTTTTGCCCCCTGGCTTATCCAATTCACCTCTCTCCTCCCAGCCTTTGGCCCAGAGAGATAAGGTCAAAACACACAAGTCTCCTCACCTGCGCCTCCTTCGTCTGACTTTTCTCCTTCCCCCCACACTTCTCTGGGGGCCAGAAGGCGTGGTCTTCTTTCCTCTGATTACTTTCTTCCAAGGGCTTTCCCACATTATATCTTCTTTTCTCCAGATGTGGCACGTACTTTTCTCACTCTTCCCTTCTCTGGGGCTGTAGTGAGGAACGACTGCCAGGGAATGGGATTTACGGCAAAGTAACAAAAAAGCATACTGTGTTACGATTTATAATACAGTATCTGAGAACACTGTGAATTTTGTTTATTGCTTTCGGTTAGCCCTGGTCTGAATTCCAATGTTATTCGTACTAAGTCTCTCAAAATGCTTACTTATTTTCCTGGATCACATGGAAAAGGAGTGCTGAGGGTGGCTGGACAGAAACTTAAAAAACGCAGTCGGCTTACAAGCTATAAGGAAAAGAAAAGCAGCTGACTTTTGTGAAGCAGTGAGAAGAAAGAAACCAGACTAGGAAGGAGTTGCAAGAGAAAAGTGGGAAGCAGGGAACAGGTGGGGCTTAGACACATAGACTGTTAGTGCTGGAAGAGACACTAGCAACAGACTAATGTCCTAATTTTACAGATATTTTAATCAATGTCCAAAGCGCAAAGTGTAAAGTGCAAAGTGATTTGTGTGGATTACACAGCTAGGGAGAGGTGGGCTGGAGACTTAGTCACATCCCTAAAGGGTCTGATTCCCAACGCAGAGCTGATTTACAGTATATCATCTTTACCCACAGCTTCATCCCAAGGAGTGCATTGAATAAAACTGCAATTTATTGTATTAATTTAAATTTCTTGTATTGGTTAAGGTAATATTTGATGCTATAACAGATAAATACCTAGCAAGTCTGTTGGTTAAATAGTTTGGCCCTCAAACTTAATACGTGTATATGTCCTAACAACCGAGTAGGTGTTTGGGAAAAAAATCATACACATAAATTAAAAGAAAAATATTTTCGTTATTGATGCTATACAACTGTGCAATTATAAAAAATGTGCTACAGTTATACCAATTGTGTGTGCCCGTTGACTACCGCACAACTTCTCAAACTTTAAGATCAGAGTGAACACAACCCACTTTCATTTCCTGTTTTGTTCTGTATTGATTTTTGTGCAGCACTTGCTTTTTATTACAGCAACCACAAAGATAAGACATTCTGGAAAGAAATGTAGTGTGCTCTAATGTAGAAACTGTAGACGACCTAGAGCTAGTAGTTTGTGCAATATTTGATCGATGTTGCAGCATTTCCCCTGAAAATTTATAATATCCCTGGATAACCATGTGAGTTTGCTGCACTTCCCTGGCATGCCCAACATACTGTTTAGAAACTGCAGCTTTTGAGCCTTGAGGTCATTGTCTTCCTGCTAAAGGATGGAAAATGAGAATGTAGGATCACCCAAGGGAGCTATCTATGGTCTGTGTGTGAAAGTGGTACACATCACTTTTGCTTTTTGTTACGTAACTTTGAAATGATACCAAACACTGGCATAGTTTGCTACACGAGTGACAAAAACTTGGGGTATACTTCCTCTCCCCTCAAGAATGTGACATCACACCTTATGAGACCCCATATTTGAGTATTGATCATAACTACTGGACTTCAAAATGCATACAAACCCAAGACTTCGATAGACACTTTGAGAGTTCAGGCCATGGCAGGGCTACACTCTGTTAGCCACCTCTCTGAAGATGAGAGTGTATTAATAACCAGACTGCACTCCTGTCACTTGCTTCTTGGAAGAAGAACCAGAGCTCAGGCTGTGACAGGGCTGCACCCTTTGAGTACATCTTTGAAGGCTTGACTGCCGATACCAGCACTGCCCTCTAAAGTCAAGGGACGTTACGTGTCCTTGTTGCGTTGGTCACACCAATCTCTCTTGACAACTGCTCTTATGGAGGTATGCCTCAAACTTTACTTTTCACGGAGTCCTGCTTCCATCCTAATGGAGCAACTAGACTTTAAATAAATTTAGAACTCACTCACCATGTGCTTAAGGTAACTCATCTGTCGAGTATATTGCCTGTGAGGCTTGTTCTAATTATTCTTCCCCATTTTAAGCATTGTGAACCAGAAGAAAAAAAAAATCTCTTTGTATGGCAATAAACCGTGTGATTTGTGAAATCATATTTTGTTCATCTTTTTATTTTAACCGTACAGAATATGTCTATTGATTAAAACTTAGTCACTAGGCCACCTAAACTGGAGACACTGAGAAATATGGCCTAGCTCCATGCCCAAGAAAAAAAGAGATGAAGGTTTTGGAACAGAGAGTAGTCTCTGCTACTCTCATTTTAACTCTCTGCACTGAATCTCTTTGAACACAACTGTGTCAAATTGTCTGAATGGGATTGAAGAAGCATGGCTTTGCAACCAACAGGCTACAATTCTAAAAACATGTAAGACCTAAATATTTGCTATCTGCAACTACTAACCAAAACATTCGTTTACACCAGGGTTTCTCACCCTTGCCTCTATTGACTCCTTGGTCCAAATAATTCTTTATCGTGAGTGCTGTCACGTGCACTGTAGGATGTTTACCTATGTCCTGGCATCTACCTACTAGATGCCAGTAGCATGTCCTTCCAGTGTGACAACCAAAGTGTCCCTAGACATTGCCAAATATTCCCCAGGGGAAGGGAAGGGAGGGAAAAATTGCCCCAGGTTGAAAAACACTGATTTATACAGAAGAATAAGATTGTCAACAGAAGTTAATCAGATTGCTCTCCAATTAAAGAATCCTTAGCAATGTTTATATATATACAACTTAATTTTTTCGTAGTACAACTCCATTTTACTTGTATCTAAGCCCCTTTCAAATGGCTTTCCTATTGTGTATTGACGGTTCTCACTGTGAGATGAAAGTACTCATCTTCCTACCTTCAGGAAAGGAAGCTGCTGACAGCTTACAGCTGAGTCCCTCCTAGCATCTCCCCTCAACCCAAGGGAGCTGAAGCCGCCTTGCCCAGGTCACACCTCTCGCTCAGGGAACAGCCCTCATCCAGTGGTGGTGCATGTGGGAGGGAGTGGGGTATGAAGTCTGCAGCCCACCTCATGGCCACCACTCCGAGGCTGTCACGCAATTGCATTTCAACTTCTCTCCCTGCATGGGCTTGTTCATCTCTCACTTCTTTACAGGCGTTGCTCCCTACAGCAATCCCTAAAAAACTCCCTGCATAAAAATCTGTCTCAGAGTCTATTTCCAGAAAACGCGACTTAACAACACACATCTTAAACAGTATATTTTAACTTAATGCACATAATAGTGTTATTTCCCCAGTCTTTTGATGTTGGGAAAATGCCTTTTCTTTGATTCCAGTTCTGTGTAGGAGAGTTCCACCATCTTTTAGGCATAACCATATCAGGATGCATCAGCTCTAAGTTCAAGTTTCAGTTTCTTTAAGCGGAGTAAGAACCTAAATATAGAATGCAACGCTGAGGGCAAAATGTTTTAGAATTCAAAAACTATTTTACAGTTGTGTTGCCATACCTCGTTCAAGAGCAAATTTAGAGACTCACTTTTACCAATCTTCTCTAGAGCATTCAACTTAGTCATAGAAATAATTATTTTCTTTACACACTCATGTTATCTATTTAAAAACTATTTAATTCAATTACATAGTTATGATTATATATAAAACTTGTAGAAATAGGCTTGGGAACAAGCACAACTAAGTGTAAATCTACCTGATGAGTAGAAGTCACCAGGTGTGTAGTAGCCTGTAAGTGGCAATTGTTCAAACAGCTACAGACATCAATGTATTTGACAACACAAAACTGAAATAGGTAAGCAGAGGGCTTAGAGATTCTAGACCTACCCAGTTGAAAGAACCAAGGGAACCCAGGACTTGGTTTTTGTCTGACCAGTGATGAATGGTCAGGAAAGCAAAAAAGAATTATTAATATATGGCTTCAAGAGACCCAACATCATCCAGGTCCTTTTTTTGCAGATAAGGAAACAGAGAGATAAATTGTCTTGGCTATAGCAGTATTAGAAATCAGATTTCTGACTCTTAGATCAATCCTTTTCCTGCTACACAAAACCACAGACTCAGACTAGGAATTACTTAGGAATTATAATGTATTCACAAATCTTAGATTATTGGTTACATGAAAGTAGCATTGAAATATTAATGTCTGATGCACATTGGGATCTTTGGAAGATAATGTGTTCTGGTACTTCTTCAGTATTCAGAACTGTGAACCACCTTCCCTGACACTCCAATCAAGCTAAAATTAACTAACTCTGAGACAATTAGGATATAGGTAAACTAGTCCACATATGTAATTATGAAAACAGCTCTTACCATTAAACAGCAAGCATTTTGGTTTGGGCTATGTTATCGTGGTTTAATTAATGCCTGTTCTATGCAAACCTTCTCAAGAGATTACAGAGGAAAAATAATCAAACTGTTCTTTCTCTTTTTTTTTGGAAAGAAATTATACAAAACATTTTCTTTTTTCATCTTTGTGGAATTGACAGGAAAAAATTTCTAAAAAGATTTTTTTCCAGTCTACATATTAACTATAAAAACTCCAGTTTGGAACAACTGCTCTTTTATATTAAAAGTATCAAATCAGTAGCCCCCTTGGTTTAAAAGTAAAAACATTTCTTTTTAGATCTTTATTATCTAAAACGTGGCTTTTTGAATTTTTTTTTGCACAAAATTTTCTTGCACGAAATTTAAATACATTTTTCTTCTCATTCCCTGAGTCTTATGTGTATGTACATACATATGTTCAATTACATATACATACATATATTTATGTATATGTATTATACACACATGAATACTAATGTTTAGACACAATAAACTTCTATTTTTAGGGAGGCAAATTTTATATTATTTGAGAATAAATTGGGGTAGATTAATTACTCTGGATGAATCAACTAAAGAAATCTTTTAGTGAATATATACATAGGTAATTTTCAGTAACTCACACTGCTTTATTTCTATGGGTCAAACTTTTTGGGCATTTAAACAGTTTTTAATTTTGGGCTATTACAAATAGTGCTACTGTGAATGCACTTGAACATATCTTTTGGCACACCTTTCTCTCGTTCTATACCTAGGGAGAGAATTGCTACCCTTAGGTACAGAACGTTATGCACATTCACTTTGAGCAGCTAGGGGTTGTACCAGTTTAGACTCTTCCAACAGTGAGGTACTGCTGTGTACCTTTGCCCACTTAGACTTTTTTGTATTAGCCACTCTGGTGCATGTAACAAATTCTGAGATAATTAGGCTATAGTTAAACTAGTCCATGTATGTAATTATGAAAACAGCTCTTACCATTAAATAGCAAGCATTTAATATATTTCATCATAGTTTTAACTTGCATTTCCGTGATGACTAATAAATGAATATTTTTGTATATATTTATTAGCCACTTGGACATTCTCTTTTATGATGTACCTGTTCAAATATTTCATCTATTGTTTCTATTTGCGTATTTTCATCTTATTGATTCATAGAAGCTCTTTGTATATTCTTTATATAAGTCTCTTGTTCTGTATGTTTATTGAAAATATTTTCTTCCACTCTGTGGGTAGGCAGTCCTTTTTGTATCAACCCTGGTGCTATTTGATTATTTCATGGTTGATCAATTTTGAGAGAAAGGAAAGAACACTGGCTTTCATAAGAGAAGCCTTGAGGTGAATGCCTGAACCATTTCTGTGTGATTTAGACCAAGTCTCCTAAACTTGAAAAATCTCTTTGCTCATCTTGTAACTTTAGTAATACCAGTCACAATGTGTTGTGAGGGTTAAATGAGCTATTTCATGTAACAGAGCCTAGCAGAGTGCCTGGCACATATTAGATGCTTAATAAATTTTATGAAATGGAGGGCAATAATATATTTAATTTCATTTTGGGTATCTGATACTGGCCAAGAACTTTTGAAAATTCTCAGTGACAAGTTCAGTGTTGTTGCAGAACCTCCCTGAGGCCTGCTTTAAGTATATCGTGGCTTTTTTATCCCTTCTTGTAAACTCAAGGGAGTAAAAATGCCTGAAACCATTACCTTCTGCTCTTATTTCCTGAGATGGGGGGTCAGATGGGGGGTCATTTTTTTCCTGTAGAAGTGAAACACATTAGATTTTATAGGCGAATAAAACACATTGGAAGTAAGCAGATTTCCAAAGATAACAGGGAATACGCTTTTTAAGAAAGGCAATTTAAGTGTGTTCAATTAGAACTAGTTAAGTATCTTCCAAATCTTTTTTCAGTGAAAGCTTTCCTTGAGTTTTGGTGGTTACTTTATAGGTTAAACATACACCTACATTCTGCATTCTACATTTGTTCCCAAATGTTAATGACATTTATTTCTAGTTACAAGAACAGTGGAATTGTGATCTGTTCGATGTGACATGACTAATCTGGGAGCAGCCAGATGCAGTGCCAGTCAGTTCTCTTGAGAAAGGGGACATTCTTATTTCAGCCAAACACCTGAATACAGACTTGAAGAACAATTGGGAAAAATACCACTTACGGACTTGAGAGTTTTCTAACCAGATTATGAAGTAGAAGTTCATTATTATTTTATGCTGTTTTAAAATTCACCACTCAGCATTTCTATGATAGCCACTGACGTTATTCGTTTTTACCTGTGGTACCAAGCGCTCAGTATCTTGAAATTGTAGGCAGAGGGCCCTCACTCTGACCTCTCATTTCCAAAGTAGCATGTAGACAAAAGAGACGAAAAGAGACATAGTAGACAAAAGAGAAACAGTAGAATTGAACAAAATCCAAATTATTATTCTCATTATTAGAGAATCTACATTAATTTCTCTATGTGTTTTAAAAAGGCAGATTTGTTCAAGTGAAAGGGTACAGGATTCTGCCTTTTCCTTTTCAATAAATGTCTACTGCAACTGAATACTCTGAGGGATTATTAGAGTTGATATTCTCGCAAGCTATAAAATGGTTTTAAAAATCCCCCACTTCCATTTCGCTTATAGATCTTTGTTTCCCCCCCTGAGGAATTTATTTAGAAGAAATGTGAAAGCACTGGGAGTAGAACACTTAATTTTACAATCTGTTACTATATAATTAAACTAGTTCCAAGTGGCCTATCGACTTCCAAGGTTTAATGCGTTAGTGTGGTTTGTGAAAACTCTAGGGGGAATTCTATAAAACCCAATTTGGGACCACATCCTGGTTTTTAATGATGTTGTTTTTTGAGGAATTGTCACTCAATTAGTCCTATATATTCACTGTTCTGAAGTGCAACAAGTACTTTAAATGGCGCAGCCATCAGACATACTGTTTACAGTCAGTTATTTGAGATGACTTGTTAACCAACTCTGGAAGTCCTGCAGCGGAATCCTGTCCCCATCCCCATTAGATCTGCTCCAGGTGTTTGCTGAACATCACTCGTGAATGCTTTCTTATATTTATATTTGATGATAATTCTGAATTCTCAAATTTCGATAACACTGGTTTAAAATGGAAAATGATATAACTTTTTAGGAACTTTAAAATTTAAATTTAGACAATTTCAATCAATTTAACAACTGAAATTGAACAGAATCAAGGGGTTTGGGTAGAAGATGTATTAAATATCCAGCTATGTTGGATGGATTTTGATAATTATATTATCTGTTTGGGAAAATTCCTCAAAGGGATTGCTTTCTAGGGCAAAAGACCAGGGAAATTGTTGTAACTAGATCTGGGGGTCTTAAGAGATGCAAAGAAACATTGAGACCAAGTGCACTGGCTTCTTCCAGGTCTCCCAGGAGTGCAGGATCTGCACAATCCCTGGCCTGGAAGTTGGGAAAAAGAAGCAAAGATAGGTTTCCTGAGTTTCATTTTCAGGCATGGCAGCTGTGGGTGGAAATCCAGTGGGGATCTTACTCATCATCTCAGCAATCAATCCGTGGACCTTGAATTAGCAGCATTCCCTAAGGTCTGTAATTTCTCCTGGTTGTGTTTGTCATCTTATATATTTCCTGTGATGATCAGCAATAAAATCATTGAAACGTAAAGGTCTGAATGTGTTAGTCTTTGGGAGAAGTGATGAAAGAAGTTATTTACTTTTTATTCAGAGCTACTTTTGTTGATAGAATGAGTGATGTGACAGCCACCAAGGGAACGTGACACAGAAAAGAAACGGGGCCTGAGCAGTGGCCTGGACCTTTGCCACTGGAATTCTCATGAGCTTCGTCTCTGTAACTACAGATTTCATTCAAGGATACTTTCAGAATGTTGTGCTGAAGTTTCTAATCATACCGAATCTTTAAAAATGTCCACCGAATTCACATTTTAAAAGAACCATTCTTGTCATGATAATGATGGGAAGAGTAGTGTGTTAGCAGTAATTTTCAAATTGGGGTTATTTTAGAAATAGACTAAAAGACTGCAACTGTGATATCATCCCAATAAACAATAACAAATAAAAAGGCTGAATCATGAGACTGTATATAGATTCCACTTATAATTTATTTTTTATTATGCAAATTTTCTAAAAACCATAAAAGTACAGAAAGCAGAATAATGATATGCCTATCACCTGGGAAATCAAGATTGTTCACACTTGCTTCATCTAGCTCTTCTTTGGGGCTGAAATATTTTAAAGCACTTCTAGGACAAAGACATCATCATGAAGGATTTTTAAATTTCCAATGTATTTTAATTTACTTATCTTCTCATCTTACTGATCTCACTGCAAGGAATTGTAGCAGGTAGTGCTGTCATCACTTGATAGGGAAGGAAGATGAGGCATAGACTTTTGACTTCTTTAAGGCACCCCCACCCTCTGCCCAAGGAGTTAGTAGCAGAGGTATGACCACTTTTTTCTTAGCTCTACCAGGCTTGCTGGCACAATGTCGCAGTTCCCAACGCCCCCCATTCTCAAGAACTGCACCCTGTGTAGGACTGGGTTTTAGCAGCTCTGTTATTTTACTATATGACAATCTTGCCACTCCCAACCAAAACGAAACTGATAGGACTGTGGTGGACACTCAAGCTCTGATGACCCAGTCAGATGCTTTTCTTTTGGAATTCAGTATTGAGACTACAAAACAAGTCTGACTCATAGAAGGTGTTGAGATATGTGGTACTTTGGAAATGATAGGTTAGAGACAAGTCTCCCTGATAGGAGGTATTTGAATAAAGTTCTGAAAGAAGAAAAGGAGCAAACCATGCTGATGTCTAGAAAAAGGGTGTTCTAGGCAGAGTGAACGGCAACAACAAAGGCCCCAAGGTGGGAGTGTGCTTGGGATGTTCAAGGAATAGGCTGGAGTAGAGGAAACAAAGGAGAACATGGGAGATGAAGGTGGCTAACAGATACCCAGAGGCAAGGGCGTGGACGGCCTTCTGGGCCATGGTAAGGTCTTTGGATATTTTTCTGAATTCGACAGGAAAACCCTGAAAGGTTTTGAACAAAGGGGTGATAAAATCTAACTTACAAATTAAAAGGTTCCCCAGTATCTATGTGGAGACTAGACAGCAGGGAGCAAAGGGCAGAATGGGGAGAACTGTTAGGAGGTTATTGCAATGATCTGGGTAAGAGATGATAATGGCTAGGGGGCATGACAGCTATGGAAGTGGTGAGATGCAGGAGACTCCAGATAAATTTTGAAGACAAGTCCAACAGTTCTGGACAATAGTCCCTCAAGGGACATAACTTCCCTAGGATTCTGTGAGAAAACACAAAAATGTTTCTAAAAATTACTTTTTGCTTTGTTTAACTATTAATACTTTGAGTTGTTTTCAGTGTCTTATGATAAAAAATTCTTAACTAGGAAGTCAACCCTTCAGTCTTTGCAATTTAACAATAACTATTGAATGCTTACTATGTGCACAGTTGACTATAGCAGGTTGTAGTTCCACAGGACGGCTGACCCATATTTTCCATCCCACCTAATCTTCCTGCAACATGATCTTGTCATCCCCTAGCAACAGCTGGAGTCTATGTCAACTCCCCTTGAAATGGGATTGCCTGGACCAATAAAGTCTAGTGGAAGTGACATATGACTTCTGAGACGAGATCATAAAAGGCAATACAGCATCCCTCTGGCTCTCTCGGGAGGCTTACTCTTGGGATCTGGCCACCATGCTATGAGGAAGCTCAGAGCACATGGAAAGGCCACACTTAGATGTTCAGCTGCAACAGAAGTCCTAGCTGGCATGCATTTTCTCCCTTTGAGATGACTCCAGCCTCATCTAGTGTCTAACTGCAACCACACGAGAGTCCTCGAGTGAGGGCCACCTAGCTAAGCCCGGTCAACCTCAGAACCATAAAAATAAAATAAATAACTGTTGTTTCAAGTCACTACATTTTGGGCGGTTTGTTACATGGCAATGGATAACTGATTTGGTGACCATATGTACTGCATTATCTAGGACAGTTTGATATAAATTAGTAATTTCATTTGTCAGATAATAACAGTGAATAATTATGTAGTATTGGTTATATGCTAGACATTGTTTTAAGTGCTTTACATATATCAACTCTTGTAATCCTCACAGTGGGCTCATGAATTAGGTACTATTACTGCTCCATTTCACATATGAGAAAATTGAGACATAAAGAGACTCAAGGTCACACAATTTGTAAATATTGTGCCAAGTTTGTGAACCAGATGGTAACGGCTCCAAAGCCCACGTATTTAAACATTACCCTAAACTGCCTCAGATCCTATTGGACTATTTTTCAGACTAAAGCCTTAATTCTGTGTCCCTGATATCTAATAGTTATGAAAATACTTAGAAAATAGCAGAGATAAATATAATCCAAAATAGTTGATCTAGAAAGCATTTGTATTTGCCATTTTTGTCTATAAAAAAAAGCAAACAGAAAAACTAAGTATCCAACAGACAAAACAAACAAAGCAAAATAAAACAAATTGACCCTCTTAAAAATATTTTTTATCCAAATAAAATGAAAATTTATTTCCTGGGCAATCGGAGAACTTTAAGCACCCCAGTTAATGCCACTTATGTGAAAATCCTTAATAGAAGCTATATTTCTTATTGTGTTGCCACTACTATTTTATTCTGTCATGACAAGGATTTTATAGAAATATATGAAAGTAGGTCCAAATATGCCTTTAGACAGGGCTCAAGGCAATAGTTTAAGTAGGTCAAATTTGTTTTCTGCTATTTCCACCATTCCCTTTCTTTTTTTTCTTTTTCTCTCCTCAGGTGACCCTTAGCTTGCCTGATGACTTCCTCTAAATGTAAATCAGCAAATACTCTTGAGGTTAGAATTTCTTTAGAGGCAGATATGTAATCAGCCAACACAAGGGGCTTCTCTCATGATATCCTCATTGGAGGGAGGTTGGGGGCTGGGGTTGGTGTTTATAAAGGAGAAGCTATCCGAAGACTTCCTTGAGGACATCAGAGATAGGACTTGGATTTCCCAAGCAGGGGCGGGAAGAAGGAAATTTCAGGTGGATGGACCAGCGTGAACAAAGGTCATAATGGGCGTTAGTACAGAGTTTAGGCATCGGCGAGTAAACCCCATGCTAATGTATTTTCAAGAGAGGAGTAGCAAGGGAGAGTTCAGAGGAATCAGTAGTAAACACTTACAGAGTACCTAATGTTTGCATACAAAGTCAGGCTGTTTACTTACTATTTCACTTATTCTGCACCCAAATCTGTGAGGTATTTGAGACCTGCCTATACCCAAAGGGCTCTGGAAAGTGCCAGAACTAAAACTCAATGGGTAAATAAACCCCAGGGGGGTATTAGCTCCAGGTACTTTAATTGTAGAATGGAAGGTTTGGGCTGCAGTTGAAAGAATTTCTGCATTAGGGGAAGTATTTTTAGAAGTGGAGAGTTGAAAGCTGGCTTTATCAGCCAGCACTTATCACTTTCGGAATTACAACCTACACAATACAGTCTTGCTAGCTCATTTCCAGAGAACTTCATCCCAGCGCTCTCTGGGATTTGCTCTATGGAGGAAAGCGGGACAGGCCGTCATCCTAGTTCTGAGTTGGCAAGAAGAGCAGTGGGCCTCAGAGTTGGCAAACTTAGTGCTTCACTAACAGCGCTGGTTCATCACTTGTCATGCGGGACATATTGCTAATCCTGCCTGCTTCAAAGCATGTTAGTGACAATTAACAATAATTAGACAACCATTTCTGTTACAATGAAGCTTTGCCTTTTATCCCAGAAAATTCCACTTAATTTTAATACAATTTTACATTTTCAATCACTGTTTAGAGGGTTGGGGATGGGAAGGGAGGGACTGAATTTTTTCTTTTTTTTTTTGAGACAGAGTCTTGCTCTGTTGCCTGGGCTAGAGTGCCATGGCGTCAGCCTAGCTCACAGCAACCTCAGACTCCTGGGCTCAAGGGATCCTTCTGCCTCAGCCTCCCGAGTATCTGGGACTACAGGCATGTGCCACCATGCCCGGCTCATTTTTTTATATATATATTTTTAGCTGTCCAGATCATTTCTTTCTATTTTTTAGTAGAGACGGGGTCTCACTCTTGCTCAGGCTGGTCTCGAACTCCTGACCTTGAGCGATCAACCCGCCTCCGCCTCCCAGAGTGCTAGAATTACGGGCGTGAGCTGCCACGCCCGGCCCTGAATTTTTTTTTCTTCTTTTTACCAGGATGATAACAGTAGAAAGAAAACTAAATTTGGAGTACAAATATCCCAGTTGGGGATTGTGGCTTAACCATTTATAAACTGAGGGATCTGGGGTGACCCCTGATCTTTTGAACCTCAGGTACCTGTAATTAACTCATCATCTACCTATGAGGCTGTTATAAGAAATTACTATTTCAATAAAGAAGAAAGCGCTTTGTAAATTACAAAGTATTCGACTGATATTTGGTATATGTAGCACTGTTTTTGAGTGATTACAAGCTGGAACCACCCGTGCATATTTATAAGAGATTTTTGTCATCTCATCTGACTCATTTAACAGGAGCAAGACGTCTATAAGCCAGTACATAGGCTGGCCCATAAATCACACTCTGCAAGTCTTTGAACAATCCGGTGTCACGTATTGAGCCTCACAAAACGTGGGAGAAGCAGTACATAATCCTTCATCCATTTATTTGTACAATATATCCATTCACTGAGTTCTTGGCATGTTATATAATACATGTGTCCTAACAGTTGGAAGTGTAAAGAGAAGCAGTTGAAGTTTTATCAAGATCTGAGTATTGAAATCTTATTAAGATATGAAAATGTACATTCTTCCTCCACAAAAGAGATCTGGGTAGCAAGATAAAATATAGCTTCTGTTTCTTACATACATAAATTTTCCATATGCTTAAATACAGCAATATTGATAGCTTTGAGGATTTTATAGATAACGAAAACTGCCCTGGTTGCCACAATTCTATCTTCAGTCAATGAAAAAATAAAATAAAAGGATTGCAACTGAAGAATACGGACGGGCACAAAGACAAGCTTTAGTCCTGGTAGACTCGACTTCACATGATCTACACATTTTTACTTCCTAGGAGCTGACGTTGATCCTTGAAAGAGACTTTTTAGGGACAGGACATTGTTTCCATTTCCAGTGCATCATGTCAGGCAGGTAAGATGGTAGGCAGGCTTTATTCTCTTTCTTTCTTTACCTGTAGCATTTGTATAAAGAATGTCACAGAGTAAATGGTACTTAGAAAAAGTAGCATTTTCTCTTTAATATACAGAAATGACTTGCCATCCAGAATTTGAAGTCATGTACCTTCACAAAGTCCAAAGCACAATAAAATAGTTATTTTATCAACTAATTGCATGCTGTTGCATTTGACTTAAGCCTGCTTGACTGCTCCCATAACATTTTACAAATCACTGTCTGCACTTCAATAGATTTTGTGCAACGTGCTGGTGGAATCTCTTTCTGTCTGGAAAGACCTTCCTATCTTAGGAGGGACATTAATGATTATCTCTCACTTTCACATGGGCGCCCACCAGCTGGATTGCCTAGGTGACTTCCTGTCCACTCAGATGATTAGAGTTTTGCAGCTCACATTGACATGGGCAGCAGGATCAAATTCCCCACCTCCATCTGGCTGCTCCCTCTTTGGTCTCCTGCATCTTAAGGAAAAAATGAAGGCAGCAGCGACACCCTTACCTACCTCTCTCTGAGGGTGAAAATTTCTCATGGCATGATTGTGAAGGCAGTAGGGCATTGCTTCATTTTAGATGAATATTAATATTGAACAACAGCTCTCCCTGGGAGTGGGCTGCTACTGCTTGAATGCTAAGCTGCTTCATTAAGACTGAAATTGAACAAGAAATAAAAAGGAAATTAAACTTAGAGCAAGGGCTGTAGGAAGAAAGCAGCAGATTTTTAAAGACCTGTCAAATACTTAGGTTTAGAAGTATTAAGGAGAACATTTATTTCTCTGTAAAAGATGGTGATTTTCTATTGCTTCATATAATGAAGTCTTTCAATATATTGAATTTTGGTTGGAAATACGTTTGTGATCTTACTTAACATTAACATTTTATATTATAATGGGAAATGCACTATTCATGTTTTGATGGCTTATATTGGGGGTATTTTAGTAGATTAGTTTGTTGCTCCAATTTTTCAGCATCCATATCTTTTACAATGTGATTTTGTGGCTCATCTCATCAAGAGATGGTACCAATTTCTCCACCTCTTGAATATGGATTGGCTTTTTGACAGACTTGGGCCAATAGAATTTGGTAGAAATGATGATGCACCAGTCCAAGCCTAAGCCTTGAGAACATCCTCCCTCTGTTGGAACCCTGCCACAGCTGCGTGGATAGTCTGCTAGAGGATGAGATACCATGTGGAAGAGCTTAACTGTTTCAGCAAGGCCATTTTAGGCAAATCTTTAGCCAGATGAACACCAAACACTGACCCACAGCTGACCATAATAGATTCATAAATGAGCTGAGTTGACATATTGACTCATGAGTGACAATAAAAGGTTATAATTTTAAGATTCTAAGGTTTGGGTAATTTGTTATGCAGGGATAGCTAACTGATGCAGCAATGAAGAATATATGTTACATTATTTACTTTTGTTTTTATATACTCATTTACAAAGGCAGTATTTTAAAGCTTCAAATTAATAAAACAATAGGATAAAATGAATTCATATTCATTGGCTCATTTACAACCAAACCACCTGAATGTCAAAAGATAAAGCTGGAGATGTGATCTGAGGCCAGATTCTATAAAGTTGTATGAATTGTGATGATGCAGCTAGATTTTATCTTTTGTCTTTGAAGGTGGTAGTGATTTTTTTGAAATGTTTTTTTTAAAAAAATATTTTTTGAAGTAATTATAGGATGTTGCAAAAATAGTGCATAGAGGTCCATGAACCCTTCACCCAGCTTCTTTCAATGGTAACATCTCATATAACTGTATCACTATATCAAAACCAGGAAACTGATACTGATACAATGTCATTAAATGGACAATAGACCTTTTTCAATTTTGACTAGTTTTTACATTCACTGAGTGTGTGTGTGTGTGTGTGTGTGTAGTTCTGTGAAATTTGATTCTGTGTATAGATCTATGTAACCACTAGCACAATCAAGATGCAGAGCCTTTCTATTACCATAAAGGAAATCTCTAGAATTACCTTTCTACTGTTGTTCCCACCACACCACCTTTATCTCTTTCCTCTGGCATCCATTAGATCTGTTCTTATTCCTTTAGTTTTGTAATTTTGAGAATGTTATAGAAGTGGAATTATACAGCACATAACCTTTTGGGGATTGCTTTGAAATGTAAGCAGTGGAGGAACATAGTTGATTTACATGTTAGTAAGAGCACCTACACTGCACTGAGAAGACTTTTTGGGGAAGTGAGGGACTTGTGGAAGGAGAACAGGAGAGATACCATTACAGTATACCAGGTGGAAGGTGATGATGGCTTGGGGTAGAGTAGTGGAGGTGTGGACGGAACACACCGTGTAAAAGATACGCAGGAGACTGAGTTGACAGAGTTTGCATCAATTGATGGAGAGCAAGAGGCAAGGAATGAGAGGAGTTGAAAATTTATCCCCTCATTCCTTCATTTGTTTAAAACTGAGTATCTGAATTGTACCAACTGCTGGTAATACAACACTAAACAAGGCCGTGCCCTCATGAGAATTTACATTTTAGTTGGGGAGCAAATTGCTAAATATACACATACACATATACATGCGCGCGCGCACACACACACTCACATACATACATGCATATAATAGACACCAGTTGCAAAGCAGAGAATTAAAAGTGCGTAATGTGAATTTTAAAAACTGGATCTTATTGTCATTAATTGTGATACGAAACTCCAGAATAGGATGGAGGAAGAATGATTTAGAGGCATGCTAGTTTTAAGTGTCTGTACAGCATGTCCTGAGGGCAGTTATATAAATATTTCACCTAATTTTTTAAGATTCTCTCATGACTCAAAGCAGGAGTCTTTGGAATTCTAGCTATCATTCTCTAGAGGAGTACACACCAAGAAGAGTTAGAAGAATTAAAGAAAAATAATGTGAGCTAACATTTGTTGGATGTTTACAGTGTGCCTGGCACTGTTCTTAGCTCTTTACATATTTTAACTCATTTTATATTAGCAATGATCCTATGAGATAGGGAGTTATTATTATTGTCATTTTGCAGATGAAGACAGACACTGCTACAATATAGAAAGGATAAATGATACCCCCTGGCCATATAGCTAGTAAAAGGTGAAGCTCTGTAGGCTATTGCCCTAACCGCTATTCTATACTATCTCTCTTTAACATGTATACCCTTACTAGTGCTATGTAAGCATATTTTTACTCTAATTTTTATTATTTCTGCATTTATGGTGGTTGTACTTACCAACTTATTTAAAGTGATTATATTTAATCTTTCAAGTGCTCCCTTTAATAGAAGGGAATCTGAAAATATCTTATAAAATATTAAGGTCCCATTAAAGAGGATCTTGATCTCTAAGGTGCCACCAATCTGCCTTGGGACACTTTCACAAGTGACTCAGTATATATGGACAGGTCATAAGTTTTCCATCAAGGCCAGGCCTAGCTTGAGGTGCCTGGGAAACAAAATTTAAGGAGGCGCTCATCTGGGGTGCTCACCCTACACTTGCCTGACTCTAAGAATTAGTGCCTCCTTAAATTTAGTGCTCTAATCACCTAGCTTGCCTCTCATTGGTCTCAATTTTGTTTTCTACCCTGTCTTCCTGGAGATTAAGCATTTTCGCCTGTGCTTTCATAGCATCTGGGCTTACACTACAACAGCATTTTATCCCTTCTGGTCTGTGTTCCTCAGTTGCTTGAGGATGGGGACAAAGTCTGTCATCTTCACAATTATATCTCCAACACGTAGCACACAGTAGATGCTCAATGGCTATTTTTCAAATGAATTCAGAGAATTTCATTCAGAAACATACCCTAAGAATCCGGTTTACATTAAGAACATGCGACATTTTCTCTACCCTTGAGGATCTCCAACCCCAAAGAGGAAGAGAACTAAATTGACCAGTCACACATTGGTGAGTGAGTTCTGTGATAGAGGCATGGACAGAGGCCTTTGTGAGCATGAAGAAGGGAGGAGGAACAGCCATCTGAGAGATGCAGGGTGTGCACTCATTCTTTGAGTCCATCCTGAACATCCCGTCGCCTTCTTCCAGGCATTCAGGTCTTCAGGGCAGCCAGGCTGATTCTTTGAAAACAAACAGTCACGGGATGGAAGAGTCATTTCTGACCATGAATAGCCTAATGAAATAGTTGGGGGATGGGGTACAGGAAGGAAAAGGAGGAACTTTCCTTCCAACAAATTAAATCTGGCATGCTGTCAGGACACCCAGATGGAATATTTTCTGGATAGCATGAAATTCTGGGTTTGGGGTCAAGAGAGAAATAATCAAAGATAAACCCATAAATTCAGAAGCCATAGCATAAAAACAATATTTGAAGATTTGGAGAAATATGCGATCACATATGTAAAGAACAGAGTAAGAGGAGAAGTAAGCAGAAGAAAACAGACAGAAATGTGTGGTATCCATTTAGAATCACCATGCTGCAAAGTAATATCCAGCCCTTCTGTGTAGGAACAGTTTGTTTACAGAAATGCCAAAGCATTTTGGTCAGAGTTGTCACATGATGGTAGCTGATGTCTTCTTCAATAGGAACACATATGGGCTATAACATAAACACCGGGGAATAAGCCCTGAGCATATTGCTGTTAGAAACACCTAGTTTTTTTTTTTGTTTTGTTTTTTTAAATGAAGAAAAAGCATTCTCTGGTTTTTCAAAGGATAGATTGGTAACCAAACATCTATTCTTAGAAGACAATGGTATTATTTCTGGAAATATTTGTAAAATTCCATATGAACAAGACTAGCTTTCCTGCATTTTAATTGCCTCTCTCTCACAAGCCCCTGTGATAGCAAAATGTTGTTTTTTATGAGTGTTTTCCAGAGTATTAAATCTTGACATAATCAATACTATATATGTTAACTATCTTCAGGCTGTCTGTAGTAAGCTTGAATTATTAGATTCCTCGGAGGTCTGGACTATTTTTCTTTCGGCTATCACTTACCATTTATCTATCCATCTATAGTACATAGATGTTTTACAGGAATATTTCTAGGTACATAAATAAATTATGTGGCTGGTGGCAAAGATTGGTTGTTATAGCAAGACTCCAATATATTATATTTAATAACCCAAACTGTGATAAAAGACAGAGAAATAGAGAAGAAGAGGAGAAAGGCTGTGCTCTTCTCAGCCCTCACTGGTACCTTCCTGAGAATGCCAGAAAAGATTCTCCATCATGGGGCTGTGTTGTTTGTGATACTCTCACATCATGGGTACAGCGAATTGGGAAAGTAATAGTGCACTGCAGATATAAAGTGTTATTAATTAAACATCCCAACACAGCAGCTCCCAGAAGCTATGAACAACTAGATAGACCATATTTTATATATATGTGTGTGTGTGTGTATATATATTTTTTCCTTTGGAGACAAAGTCTTGCTTTGTCGCCTAGGCTAGAGTGTAGTGGCTTGATCCTTATAGGTCACTGGCAGCCTTGAGCTCCTGGGCTCAAGTGATCCTCTCACCTCAGCCTCCCAAATAGCTGGAAATACAGGCATGTGCCACCACATCCAACTGATTATGTTTTATTTTTTATAGAAACAAGGTCTCACTATGTTGCCCAGGCTGGTCTCAAACTCCTGGCCTCGGGGGATCCTCCCACCTTGGCCTCCCAAAGTTCTGGTATTAAAGAGGTGAGCCATCGCCCCCAGCCCATATTTTTCTTTTTACAACTGCTTATATAGCATTTGTGGGGGAAAAAAATCAGCTCCATTTTCTTATCCATTCTTCCCAGCCTTTCTCCTTCCTTTTCCTCACCACCTTGCTTCATCCTCTCAACTCTACTACTTCACTCTAAAAAGGATTGGGAACAGCTTAGATGAGAGCACACATGTTAAAAAGGCAATGAAACTGAAAATTGAGATCAGGGAAAATTTAAATAAAGGCAGAAGTGCAATACCAGAGGGAGAAAGAATATAAATTCACAGACTGTGCTAGTCAGCCTAGTTGTTACAGTTGAGCTTCAAATTGGGCTCTGAATTTTCTGGCAGGTGAAGCAAATGGAAGACAAGCATGCCTACATAATTCTCGTTATTAAAACAAAAAAAGGAAGTATCGCAGTTTCTCAGGGGAAGCAAAGTTATCCTAGCAGTAGTTTTTTTTTTTTTTTTTAAGTCTCTTAGGAGAATACCAGGCATTAAATTTTTCATTTATGCCTCACAACAAGGAAAGATTTATTTTAAAATAGGTCACAGTTGAAGAAACTGGGAACAAACTCCTAAAACAGTTTGTCCAAAGTCATACCAGTACTGATAGGTGGTGTCAGGATTCAAAGCCAGATCATCTGGTTCTTATTCTGGTTCCAAAATGTCACTGCTGTTTCCATGTCATGCCCTCTTCTGAGAAACTCTAGCCTACCTGTTTTCTTTTAATATTAATAGATGAATTTATAAAGATTTCTTTTTGTGAAATACATATATGATAGCCTATATATATCACATATGTTAAATAAAACTATATTTTTCCATTGGCAAAATTCACAATTGCAGGAATATTTTATCTCATAACTAATATTCAATTGGGAGTAGCTTCCATTTTTTTTTTTTTTTTTTTTT
>RJWJ010008607.1:0-52856 GCA_004363605.1 Indri indri
GTGATGCTCCTCCTTTCAAGAAATGAAGGCTAAGTCCTCTCCCCTTAAGTGCGACCTGAACTTAGCGACTCACTTCTGACAAATGGAGTACAGCAGAAGCGTTGGGATGAGATTTCAGAAACGAAATCAGAGAAGGCACTGCAACCTCCTGCTGATTTACTCACTCTTAGATTGCTAGGTCTGGAGCAAGTTGGCTGCCATACTCTGAGGTGACACCCATGTGGCCAGGAACCATGGCCTCCCGCCAAAAGCCAGTGAGGAGGTGAGGCCCCCTGTCAATAGCCACGTGAGTAGGGCGTCTTGGACACAGATCCTCCATCCACAGCCAAACTTCGGATAACAGCAGCTCCTGCCAATGTCCTGACAGCAGCCACATGAGAGACCTCAAGTCAGAACCACCCAGATAAACCATTCCCAGATTTCTGGCCCACAAAATCTGTGAGATAATGACTTTATTGTCTTAAGCCAACAAATTTTGGGATAATTTTTTACACAGTACTAGATAATTCCTGCAAGTATTGACTGTGATTCATTAGCATATTGGATAATAACAATTAGGATGAAAATTGTTTTGGTTTGTTTTCTGCCCACTTGATTTTTTGTAAAGAAATAGCCATCCTGGGGAGGGGAATATCTAACAGTAAATGTCAACTCGTTACTACATTCTTAATGGAATGGAATCACAGAGAAGATAGTCTGAGAAGCGCTCATTGTGTTTTATTTCTTGCTCATGATCCACTCACTTTTTCACTCCCTGATGTACATATCACCAGGTCTGCCTGGCCCTTCTAGTTTGGTGTCAGGTTGGTATCATGAGGGACGACTGGCTGACACATGGCTGGGTTTGGGATGGGGTAAGATGAGAGGCAGAAGTGAGGGTAAGTCTCAAGTGAAAGAGTGCAAAGGAGACAAGAACAGAAAACTGAGTGTGGACTGTGAGCTATTTCTTTATTGAACTATGTGACATTGCACTTTTGTAAGTCAAAGCAGGTTGGATGTTGGAACTTTCATTTGGTTTAATATATAAATCATTAATGTCCAATTCTTGTTGACTCTAGCATTTGAAAAAAATAAAAATTAAATAGAGCACCTAAAACAAAAACAAACAAAAAAATGAAAGACAAGAAAGAGAAAGGAAGGAAGGAAAGAATTTTATTAGTAAATTCCTAGGTGGTATGGTGTCTGATGACTCTGCGTGAGTCCTGGCCTTTGTCAATCACTATGAACTAACTTATGCTAGGTATTTAGCCCTCATGATCCTCAATTTTCTCATCTAGTTCATGGGTGTAACAATATTAACTACCACACAAGTTCATTCTGAGTCTCAAATAAAATGTTGTGTATGAAGAGGACTTCTTAAAGTACTGTCCACTCCAAACAGGCTGTGGATATTGAACCTGGTCCTCTAGACCTGACAGTCCCAACAGATGAATAGACTGTACTCTCTTGTCTACTGAAGTTGTGTTTGCAGTCTATGCAATAAGGAAAAAGGGAGACTGTGTTTTCTAGGTGTTATGGGCTGAATTGCTTTCCCCAAAAATTCATGTGTTGAAGTTCTAACACCCAGTACCTCAGAATACGACTGCATTTGGAGATAGGGCCTTTAAAGAGGTAATTAAAGTAAAATGAAGCTGTTAAGGTGGGCTCTAATCCAGTCTGACTGGTGCCCTTGTAAAAGAGGAGATTAGGACACAGATACATACATAAAGAAAAACAGAAGATATTCATCTGCAAGCCAAGGAAAAAGCCCTTGGATGAAACCAACTCCTGCTAATACCTTACTCTCAGACTTCTGCCTTCTAGAATTGTGAGAAAATAAAGTTCTGCTGTCTAAGCCACCCAGTCTGTTGTACTTTGTTATGGCAGCCCTAGCAACCAAAACACTAGGCAACATAGCTATGCAGGTGTTAGCATGGGGTCTCAGATACTATTTCAGATTCAATCGTCATTTAACTAGGTATTTGGAACTAGCTGGTATCTGGGTAGCAGCTTTGTGGCGAGAAAAAATTATGAGACAGCCGGGGGTGGGGGGCGGGGTGCCTTAAAAATTGTTACAAGGTGTATAATCTTGGAAAAATTTCTATGTTGCTATAAAATAGATTAAAAACTTAAAAGAATTATTCAAGTTATTAAAATGTAAGTTATTTTGAAAGTTTTTTTTTTCTCCCACTCAGGGGAAATTTAAAAATTGTCAGATGGAAAATAATACACACAGAAAAATCTCCTTAATTTGCATTTAGCTTAACTTGGCACATTTAAATTCTAGAGCCATTTTCCTGTGGGTGCAAATAGAATGCTAATTAACATTAATATTAGTTTCTGAAAAACATAATTAGGAAGGTAAATCTGCTACTTTTTCCATCACTCAAACCAAATAATGTATTCCATTAGAAATTATTTAGGGAAGATCAGAAGTTTGGTTTAACTTCACTACATCTGTTCATTGTTAGTGCAAAAAATTGAGAAGTGATTGGACAGTGTTACTACTTTTCCAATATTATTGTGTTCTTAAAGTATGTGACTGTCAGCAGAAAAAAATCATATAATGTTTTCAAGGCAAAATTAATGTAATTGTATTGCACCAATGCTATTCTATTATTGCCAGAGATCCCTACAATATTATTCTATATTTTATTACTATTTATATATTTTAATGCCATATTCTGCATTAATTGATTTACATTAATTGTACCCTTGTGCCTCAAGCACTGCATAAATATGAATGCACCCTCTATAGTAAAACAACTACATTGACTGTTATAAGCTTCTATTGTAGAATTTCACAAAAAGATATTAAAATCTTCAATAACTCCAGTAACTTTGTATGCTCTAGAGTACTGTCATAATTGGTTGTGTCTAATTGCAGAGAATATTTGGCTAGATTATGTTTTCACCAGCCCACAATAATTTAATTGGTAGTTTATATGCTACATTTTTTGAAAGAGAGAGAGGGAATTTAAAAATGTAAAGTTTCATCTTCCTCAAACTCTAACCTGAATTTTTAAATTATGATGTTTATGAGATTTTAAAATAATGAGTGAATGTGTTAACTTTCTAGCAGATGAGGAAGTGGCATGTAAAATGCTACAGGTTTAATAGCGAATCCTTAAATGTGGCAAAAGTGTTTAAACTGACCATCCCAGGAAAGGGCTATTCTTTTGTTACTCCATCAATTTTGAATATGGACATACATTCCTTAAGACACTTTTCAGCTACTGTATTAGAGGACCAGAATCACAGTAGCTTAAACAAAAAAGAATTGTATTTCCCACTTCAGTAACAGTCCAGGTGTGCACGGTCTAGGGCTGCTCAGTCAGCTACACAGTATTGACGATCTAAGATCCTTCTGTCATGTTGCTCTGTCATCCTACTACGTCTTCTTCATTTAAACGGTCCAACGTGGCTCATCTTCTCCATGTTTGCTTTCTGGGAAACAGGAAGGAGGAAAAGGGTGGTAGGAGACTATGCCCTCAGCTTTTAAGGATTTGCGTACATCACTTCCAGGCTGGCTAGAATATAATCAAAAGGCCACAGCCAGCTACATGTGAGGCTGAGAAATGTGCCCCACTGAAATGTCTGTTTATATACAGAAGAACTTGGGGAAGAGTAAGCTCTGCATTGAAAGAATAGATGTCTTTTTTCTTCCCAAATCTTAATTCAGAACCCATGAGTTCAGCAAGCAACATGTTGGAAACGCAAGCCACATCTCTCTAAGCGTTGTGTGAAATTCAGCAGCCCACTCTAAGAAGTGGAACGGTGTGGCTGACAGCCAGCAGCATGCATTGGGTGCCTCGCTGTAAATCACAAAGTCTGCCTGCACATTACAGAGCTGTGGTCATTAAGGGCTGTCGCAGCATTTCTTTTTCTTCAACAGGAACAGAAGATGCAAGATAAACTTAGGCTACATCACTTTGTATAGAAAAAAGGAAAAGCAGTCTAGGTTGTTATTTACCATTTCAGCTTTCTTTTGACCTAATTGGACTAATCTTAGTTCCTCTAGCCGTATGTTCATTTTGACAATCAGAATTTACCATTATTAACATAGTTCTAATTTCTATTTTATCAATTGAAAAAAATTGCTTTATTTTTTTCTGAATATAAAAGTACTTACTTCTCTTTATAAATAAGTGTAAAATGAAGAAAGTAAAAATATTGCATAATTCTATAATCCCCAAATGGTAAAATTCCTGCTAGTATTTTGGTATATATTCTTTCAAATTTTGTCAATGCATTGGACTGTGAACTAGTAAGCTTATTACTACACTTTATCTTAAGCACATGTTATTTGGTACTTATGATACTATTCAGAGTATTTATAAGGGAAACTCTGTACATGGATTACTCAGGATGCTCTAGTTTTCTTGGTCCTCTGCTTCCTCTGTGTTCCATCCCTGTCTCATCCCTAACTATTCCATGGTAATATGTCTCCTTGGTTTGGGTTTGCTTAAAACCTTTATGACTTTGCTTATGCATTTGTGATGAGTTCAAAGAATAAATTAACGTCTATGGAAAGATTTGCTCTGCCTCAACATTCTGCTTTGTAGTAACTGAGAATGGGTCTTGTAATGCAGCCACTCAGTCTTTCTTCCTTGGGTCCTGTGCTTGTTGCTGAGCTGTTTGGCTTCTGGCTAAACTACAATCCATGTATTATCTATGTAGCTAAGATCTCTCCGGCATACTCAAGAAAAGGAGAGAACTTTACTCTTCACCTCTTAGCAGGAAAGTCACCCATTTATTAGGGACTTAATTGAAAACATCTCCTATAGCTAAGGCTTAGCCAAGTAAGCTGTTATAGAGAAACTTTATGCCCACTCTCATGTAAGTTTTATTTTCCTAATATTCCAGAACTTTTTAAGTGAGTCATGTCTCATTGTCTTTTATCATCCAGTGTTGCTGTGGAAAAACACATTATTATTCTATTTCCCACTTCTCTATAGATAATCAATTTTATTCTATTCTAAAATGCTTTCCATAAGCTTTTGGGATTTTCTCTTTCTTCCTAGCTTCAAAAAATTAGGAATATGTGCCTAAGTGTGGGCTTTTTAAATTTACCTTGCTTGATACTTTGAATCTGAAGACTTGTGTTTTTTTCTTATCTCTGTTAAATATTCTTGTATTATTCCTTGTTGTTTGTTTGACTAATGTCTCTCCTGTATTATGTCTGGTCTTTCCCTAAGAATTCTTTTTAATGTACATTTGGTCTCCTTGTTTGCTTTTCCATGTCTCATAACTCTTTTTTATATTTTTAAGATTTTGTCTTTGTGCTCTACATTCTGGGATATTTTCTTTTATTCCATTTATTATTTTTGTATTGTAAAAACATATTGAGACAATGGTATATAAGTTATGATACACCTTCTTATTCACACATACATTAACAATCAGATAGTGTAATTTTCACAAGTAGCATTAATTTGTCATCACCAAATTTTAAGTAATTGTCTACTACAACTATGTAACTCACAGTTAGAATTGTCTAGGATCCAATCTTCAGTGCATAAAATAAAGTAGAATTTTATGAATGATTTCTAAGTGAAATAAGTAGGCTGAAATAACTTTAAAATGCTAGAAAACTTGAAATGTGAGCAATTTAAATTCAGTTGAGGTCATAAACAACAGAATTGAAGCTACAGAAAGACAACTCAATGACTAAGAGAAAAATTTGACATGTTCTTCTAGAATACAGAAGTGAAAAATGATTAGAGATAAAATAGATATGTGGAGCAGAAAATGGAGAACTATGATATGTATTATTGATTTTTTCAAAGAAGAAATGGCTTGAAGTTCAGGACCCACATCTCTCTTTTTATATGTAGCTCTTCCATACGGCCAGTGCTGCTACTTCTTGGAAGAAATTGCAGCCATTCCTCTGTCCTCCTGGCTTCGCTCCATTGTCTACTTGTAGAGTTTTTCAAAACATGTAATTGGTGAGGTGAGGGGGATCTGGGGCCCCTGCGGAAGCTCAGTGTTGGAAGGCCTGGGGAGAGAAGCCTAGGACAGCTCACCTTAGACATGGGGGCCTATATTATTTTCTTTTCCCATTGATGTATGTACTCTAGATTCCTCTTTTCTTGCTATTGCAGTAGTAAGATGCAAGCCTTGGGGAGGGCAGACCAGGCCCCACGACATTGACTTTATCGGGGGCTACCTGTGGTAGGTGAGAGAGATTTCTCTGCGCTATGATTTTTAACTCCTCAGAGAAATAGAACTACGTAGAGGTTAGACACTAAACTTAAGATAGTAGTAGAGAATGTTGAAGTGCTTCTTTGCCAATATTGTCACCTGATAACACTCTCTCTCTTTTCCATGAAGCTTGTAAGAGTGTAAGTGACTATTTAAGCCCAAGTGCGTTGGTTCAGGATCCTGAGTTTCTTTAAGGACTTTCTTTCCTAATTAATATCTATCATTTCCTTTTTAAGTGCCGGTTAAGTATGGAGTGAATAGAGAAGATCATATTGGCCTATAAATGGGGCTTGATATTTAATTGGCAAATTTTTATTAGAAAAACTGAGAGTCCTGCAAGACCTCTGGGAATGGAGCAGACTTTTCAGAGATCTTTCATTAAATTGGTAGACCAAATTCTGTAGGCATGAAGTGTGGGGATTTTTAATTCATGATTATTTCATTTGGTTTTTCCTTCAAAAAAATCACATTCCTTCAGTAGTTAGAGTACGCATTCTTCTTTGTTCATTGGAAAATTGACAGGATCCCCCATTCCTTCCCTTAGGGTCTCTCACATCCACAGCCACCATCAGGGATTACTTAATATCCACCAAAGACCCTAAATAGGGAAATAAAGCAGAGTATTCTCTTAGATATTTTCTCAGTCAAACCTCACAGATCATAAGAGACCAGATCTTTTACCTGACTAAATTCCAGACATCAGGTCTTATCAAATGTTTAAACCAGAACCAATTTTAGAATATAAGGAAGGTACACATCAGAGAGACAATAGACAAGCCACACGAATCCATTACTACAACTCTGATGCCCTGTTTGACCTCTAAAGAAGGCTTAAAAATTGATTAGTTGATAAAGGAAAGAAGAAAAAATTCTAAGGCAGTCTGTCTAGTGCCATCTGCTTCTGCTTAGCACCAACTCCCACTCCTACAGGCCAACACATAGAAGAAAAACCTTGTTATTGTTATGCCCATTTTACAGATGAAAATAGTGAATCTTTGAGTAACCTGTCCAATGTCAGGGCTAGTATTTGAGCTGGTATGATGAATTCCAAGGCCTATGTACTTTTTGCTATACCATCACATCTCACAATTCAAATACAATGTGATAAATGTTGGGATGCAAGTAAGCCTGGGGAACTATGGTTTCAAGTAGACTGGGGGAGGTAGTCAGGAAATAATTACCAAGGTCATTAACTTATGAATTAAGCACTAAGAATATATTTGTGTTTCCTAGAGTAGTGACTGCCACAAATAGACTAGCAAGGAGTAACAAGTGTAATTTTTTAAAAAATATATGGTGCTATATTCAGCAAATAAAATCAGGAGAATCTTCATTTCCATTTTTAGAGAGCTACACAGAGACAGACTTCTGATGAAATTGCTCCTTCCACGGAGATACAGGAAATGAGAACAGGAGGGATAAGGTGGCAGCAACGCAGGATACAAGCATAACTCTCATTCATGAAAAAAATAAAGGTATCTTTAGGATAAATAAAGTATCTGGCCTATATGTACACGGTAAGGTTTGTTAGAGGCGTTTGTTTTTGTTTTTTAATCAGTCGCTCCCTGGTCGAGCAGGAAAATTGTAGAGAGAATGATGAGAGCCCAGCTGCTGCCTCCAGGGAGAGATGAATGATTTTGCCAGCAGCTGGGAAACCTCATGTAATACTGATAGGTCAAGATCGCAAATGGATAAATCCCCCTCTGCTCCTGCTCCCACAGGATTTCAGCTCATTGAGGTCTGAGTTTGTTACTAACCCAAATAAAATGTACAAGAGCCTCTCTTCTTGATTTTGTTCCTTTGCATTTTATTTCGTGTCTTTCTTTTGTTTCTATGAATCATGTATTCACAATGAAATTGGCTGATATGAAAATCCACATACCCCCAAATGTAATTATTCTGTTCAACAACAGTCTCTTCATACACAAAGGCTTACTTCATCTTCCTATTGGGGTCACCCATCTGGCTATCCTAGTGAGAGAGAAAGCTTTTAACAAGAAGACTCTCTTTGGTCTGAGTAAATGCAAACCATCAAGAGAAAATTCAAGCAGGGTTAAATGGAACTGACAATGAAGCTTCCGTTTTTGATCTTTTCCCCACTCCCTCAGTAAACAATTCATTCTTTCAGGTGTGGCACAACAAAACAAATCCGAATACTGATCTATAGCTCTTCTCTAGCATATCTCACGGTGTTTATAAATTCATTTCCTTCCTTGAAGGATAAACGCTGAGAGCCATTGTCTGCTGTCCTTGATTATGGATGATCTTCCTCCTTTTTTCATTTGTTACCCATTGTGCTTGTTTTCTTCCTTGATTTAGTTTCTCTTTTTTCAGATTCAGTTATGTTTCCACAACTTCCACTTCATCTCCCATTCCCTTTTAAACAAACGTGTAAGTAGAAATAACTGTTTCCTTCTGTATAATACAGTGGTTATACTGATAGGATTTTTTAAAAAATAATAAGCAAGTACAAGATCTCTGCTTTAGAAGTCTTTTTAAGAACAATGCCTGTCATAAACACAGTTGATAACTAAGCACTCTGTAAACACTGGTTGAAAGAAATAACCGAAGCAGACAAAAACTCAGGTTTTTTCCTGTCAATCTATGCCCTGTGTGTTCGAAACTTAACCCCCTCCAAATGCTATCCAGGCAAAACCCACACAGCTGTATATTTTTCTACTTGACATCCCTCGATATCCAACTTAATAGAGAAAGGACATTAATATTTATCAGGCACCTGCCAATGTCAGGCACCAAACTAAGTAATAGTCACATGCTATATTTAAATCCTCACAACATTTCCTTTTAGAGATGACAAAATAGTGACTCAGAATGGGTAAGGTAAGAGTTTCTCACTCAGTATATAGAAAATCTCAAGGGATTTCTTCGAATAGAACAACTAAAAAGAAGGAGAGACTACATAAAATTATAGGTTTTTTTACACCCATGAGAGAGGTAAGGTGCACAAAAAAGTTAAAGGAACTAAGTTTCAGAACTCTATAAGCTCCTCCCAGGAGAAAAAGAGTATCCTGCCATGTTCATCCCTAGGAGTACAGTGGGAAAAGATGCAAGCCCAACATATTATAGTTGGTGACATTTGCCAAACTTACAAAGGGCACACACAGGCTGGTATGACAGATTAGAATCTTGAGGAGCTCCAGATGCAGAGCAAATCTGTACCCGCCTGCCAATTATTTCCCAGAGAAGGTCAGAGAAAGATGTATGGAATGATGACAGCTGGGAATAGGACTAGCGGGCAGAGAAAGCCTTCTGGTAATGTGAAAAGCAGGACTTACGAAGCACTGAAACATCATAAGATTTGTAACGGTGCTTAAATCAGTCAAGTCCTCCTTGAGGTTGAGTCTTAATAGGGCCCTGATATTATTTGGAAGCAGTGGAGCCCTGAAATTTGCCCAAACTGCAGCCTATCCCAGGACCAGTTAGATTAAAAATTATAGAAAGGATCATGCTTTTTAATGACATAAATATGTTTTACTTCAGTCTCTACTATTCTTTCATACCAATGTCTAGAATACACATTACAGGACATGCAAAAAAGCACAAAAATGTGACCTATTCTGACAAGAAAGAATGGTCAATAGAAGCAGACCCAAATATATCCAAGAAGTTAGAATTAATAGACAAGAACCTTAAAATAACTATTACAAACACGTTAAAATATCTAATGGAAAAGACAGGCAATGAGCATGAACAGATACAGAATTTTAGCCAAAAAGGAACATACAAAAAAAAAAAATTAAATGGAAATTGTAGAACTGAAACAAATATCAAAAAGGGAAAAGTATTTTATATGCCACTACTTTCACCCCTGGATAGGCCAAAAGTAAAAGAGAATGGTTAAGGTATTTTCGCAAAGTGTGAGTTATTAAATAGAAATTCTGAGATTTATATGCAGGTCGTCCTGACAAAAAAGCCTGTGCTCTGTGCTCTTTCTGTTACTAAGCTCTGCATTTCAAATTATACTCCCATTTCTTATCACAGTGTAGTGTTTTTTTCAGTTGCGTTCTACCAGAAATCTCCTAACCCAGATCATAAAATGCCTGTGGACAAGGTCTGTGTCCTCTAAATTAGTTCCATTTTTTGTAATTCAAAATTGACATATCTGCATACAAAAATCACTGCATACATACATGATGTCAAAATTAAATGAGGTCTACACTAAGAGCCAATTGGGATGGAGAGGTTGATAGATACAAAGAAATATATAGATAGATGTTATTTACAGCCTCAGAAGTATACTTGGGTTGGATTTTCAACTACTCTTATTGATCCTAGGTCCTTTCATTTGTCCTCCCAGACCCCTAGTTTACTGCTTCTATGATAGAATAGAGCAAGAGTCTCAAAAATGAAATATCTTCTCTATCTGGGAAGATAAATAATTGTATTGAGGAAAATCAGCTGAGTAATAAGGCAATAAAGAGTAATAAAAAATGCAAATATGCAAAGAGCTACAAAGTGATGCCATGTCCAAATGTATTCAAATTCATACGTATTTTTAATATTCTCCTAAGATTTCATCCAGCCAGATCTGTTCCTTACACCACCAGTTTGTTCTATGAAGCAGAGCACAGTGATTAAAATCCAGTCTTTGGTTACAAACAAAACTAATTTCAAGTTCTACCTCAGCCACTTGCTGACTGTTTAACAGGTTCTGTCATTGACTGCTCTTTCTTTGGATCCCATTTTAATCAAAGAGCAGTAGTAGTAGTACCTATTTCATAAGTTGTGCTATGGATCAAATAATGAAGGAATGTGTGCAAATTGCTTTGAGCAGTGCCTGATACATAGTCAATTCTCAATAAATATTAGCTATTATTAGCATTAATGTACCAAACCAGGTTTTCCAAAAATATTTCACAATTCAGTTTTGAAATTTATTAATAGCATCTAGAAAGGTTTATTTTAAATTAATGTTACTGGGAGGTTATTATTAGGATCTATGCTTACAGTTATTCATGCAAGTATAGTACATATGATCAAGCAGGAGAACAGAATATCCCACCTCTTTGGCATAGGAATTATTTTGAACTGATTATTTTCAGAAATAACAGACATAGGAGAAGTCCTGAAAAAAGAATAGAAGTTACCTTTTGTAAGAGCAATTTACATTTACAAAGGAAATCTGCATTTATAAAGGTGTCTTCCTCTCTGTACCAGGAGGAAAGAGATGACTAAATCACAAGAAACTCTTATGAATGGAGAAATAACCAATTTAAATCTGCATAACGAACCTTATTCTTGTTTTACTGTACTTTTCCTTGTTACCTCCCATAACCAAGCTTCCCATAACCTCCTTTCTTTATTTCCACTGAGGAAAGTCTCAATTCTAAACTACCTCTTTGAGATTTATTCACTTTTTTGGGTATTTCCTATCGCATAACAACCTTTTAGTCAACCACGGACCACATATATGATAGTGGTCCCACCACTGATGAAAAATTCCTATCTCCTAGTGATATCATAACCATCATAACGTCTTAGCACAGAGCATTACTCACATGTTTGTGGTGATGTTGATGTAAACAAACTGTTAGGTAGATAGCAAGGGATTCCAGGTCTCCTAGGGACAAAAGTGGGTGCTGTGGCCCCCATTTTGGCCCTGCCCCACCCTAATCTCCTGAGTGACTGCCATATCTGGAGAGGAGGGAATATCCTACAAATTGGCCAATCAACTTAGTGTGCCAGCTGAAAAAAAGAATGCAGAGGACTCTCTAGCCCATGGGCCAAGCAGCGTAGGTACCATAGAGTCCGGAAATCGACCTAGAACAGCCTGGGTGTGTAGTTAAAACTCAGGTCATGTGACTCCCAAATGTCCAATCAAAGTGGTTCCATGGTGATCTCTGAACAACAAGGGAAGTCCCAATCTGGGCACTATAAAACAGGATGCAGACCATAATCAGGCCATTTTTGCACCCTTCCTTCTGCCCTTCCTTTGTTGCGATGATGGGTCTGGTCATTATTTGTAGCGTACGTACTATGCTCTGTAAACCTATATCTTGATCTTGCCTTATAATCTTATCTTTCTCTCCTCAATAAATCTCATGTTCATACTTGCCTAACTTTGGTGCGTGTGGTCATTCGTCGGCCATGAGCGCATCAAGAACCAACATTTTCAGACTAAAACCTGGCAAAATCACTGCTCTAGTCTTATAAAAGTATAACACCTACTGAAAGTGTGAATGACCCAAAGGACAAATTTCACACACAGGCTATGTGGGAGCAACATGGCTGGTTTATTCACCAGGGTGTGGGTGGGCTGAGTCCAAAAAGAAAGTCAGCACAGAAGGGGGTTTAGTGAGGGTTTTTATGAATGGGGGTAGCCAGCCCTCTCCCACCTGCCCTGTTCAGTTCTTTGTTTCTGGGCCAAACTGGCAGGTGAAGAATTGCTTCCTGCTATGCGCAGCTGAGGACAGTGGATAGAACAGCTGTTTGTAGTAAATTCTTCTTCAAACAATCAACTTCTATGACCCCTTTTCCCCAGTCGCATCCATCCTTCTGCTCTGGCACCGTCCTTATCAGGAGAGCTAGGGAGGGATAGTCTTCATCTCTATCGAGGAGGGAGGGGGAAGGAATGCTGGCTGCAGCTGTCTGATCTACAAAGTCAGGGGACTCCCCAGACTCCTGCGGCTATTATTCTGCAAGCCTAAGTTTTGCATTAACCACATTCTGTCCTATACTTACTTTTTGGGTTCCCATCTGAAATAAACCTAACACCTGCAATTATGTACAGTATATAATAATTGAGAATGATAATAATTAACTATTTCGCTGGTTTATGTATTTACTATGCTCTTCTTTTATCATGATTTTAGAGTGTACTCTTTCTACTTCTAATAAAAGAATAAGTTTAGTATAAAACAGCCTCAGGAAAGTCCTTAAAGAGGTATTCCAGAAGGCAATGTTATCATAAGAGTTGGCGGCTTCATGCAAGTTATTGTCCCTGAAGACTTTCCAGCGGGACAAGATTAAGACTGAGCAGGGACTCCTCTTAGAGGCCTACTAAGCCCCTCAGGGACTGAAATAAATGAAAATCTTGAGTTCCTTCTGGGGAAATTTTAGGCACCTGGCTAGCCTTGAAAAGTGAATGGGTAACCAGAGGAGAACAATGGACTTCCAAGCAAGCCAGAGTCATGAGCAATTTTGGTCCCCTATGGAAACGAAAAGATAGCATTTAAACATATATTCTTGAGTTGTTTTTCAGAAACTCGCACTGGATGGAAAATACGGATAAGAGAGAACTAAGGAATTGAATTCTAACACAATTCTTTGTTCTAAATTTCCCCCTGAGGGACCTCTTACACCCATCTTAACATTCCTTTGGGATAATCCAAGACTATCTAAATCCGCATATCCCCTCCTTCCACCCCCACACCTCTGTTCAGGATCCTGCCTTTTTGGGGTGGGCCAACAATTTTGCCTGCCTGAAATGTACCCATGTCTTTAAAAACCCTGGCTTGTAAGCCATCAGGGAGTTTGGGCTTTAAGCATTAGTTGCTCATTCTCCTTGCACGGTGCTCTGCAATAAAAATGTAATGGACCCCATGAACAAATTTCAAAGACCCCTGTATTTTTTGTATAATCCTCTGCCTTAACTGACTGCTTGAACTTTTGAGTTATTTCCCAGAAGTGGTGGATTTTCTGCAAGACAAAGGAGCTGAGACTCTGAAGGCCCCTGGGCAGACTTCCTGATATCAAGATTCACTGTCCCCCACTATCCCCCACAATGCATGTAGCCCCTTGTGAGATGCACCATGACCTGCCCCAAGGCATGGGACTCCTCCTTTAAAAGCTGACCATCTCCTTTAGTTGGAGAGATGGATTTGAGACAAGATGTCTGTCATATGAAAAATTCCTTTCTTCCTTGGCAGTCCTCGTCTCAATAATTGAATCTTTGTGCAACGAGTAACTGAACCTAGGTAGAAATCCCCTTGCAGTGTCAACAACAAAAGTACCTCTTTTTCCCACTGCAACTCTCGGCTCCCGTGTGTGGCTTTACTGTACTGAGTGAGCAGGCCCCTGGTTTGGTCTGGTAACAAGATGTGCAGGCAGAAGACAGTGATATTAATGATCCTCACCCTCTGGAGGCCTAGGCTAATGTGAGTGAGGGTCTGTGTCTTAGTTTTTAACAGACAAGTTTGAAAAGTAAAATATATATATATGTAAAAAATTTTAAAAATGGAAAAAAGCTTGTAGAAAAAGAAAGTAAATAAAGAAAATATTGTCATGCAGCTGTTTTAATGTAAGGATTATTACAAAAGTCATAAAATTAAAAAATTTAAAAGTTTATGAAGTAAAAATGTGTGAACTAAAATAAAATTTTAAGGCTCACCCCCCCACCGGCTTACTAAATGGACCCCCTCCTGGCCAAAGGAATATCCTAAAACTAAATTGCCTGCCAGGAGGAAGGTCAGACATGCCTTACCATGCCCCCCTCCCTTCTCAGGGAAATCATTTATAACCCATTAACAGGCCTAAGGTTATGCAAGACAGACCAATTTACACAACAAATCTATGTCCAGTGGCTTATCTCTGATAAATAGCTCCTTATGTTGAAACATTCCAAGCCTTTAGACAAAGCTTCATGTCTTTAACCAATTACAAGCCAAAGAATCTTTAAACCCACCAAAACCTGTAAGTGCCTCCCGCCTCCTGCTTCTTCAAGATGGCCCACCTTTTCGGGCCAAACCAATGTATGCCTCCCATGTATCGATTTATGACTTTACCTGTAACCTCTGTCTCGCTGAAATGTATAAAACCAAACTGTGACCCAGCCACACGGAGTCCACTGCTCAAGACCTCTTGGGCATGGTTCCAGGTCATGGTCCTCAAATTTGGCTCAGAGTAAATCTCTTTAAAATTATTTTACAGAGTTTGGTCTTTTTTCCATTTACAAATAATGTTAAAATAAACTAAGGTTAATTTATTATTAAAAAAAGAAAACAATTTTAAATAAGCTTAGTGTACCCTAAATGTACAGTGTTTATAAAGCCTATAGTAGTGTACTATAATGTCCTAGGCCTTCATATTGACTTATCACTGACTCATTTAAAAAATTCATGATCATTTGGCCAGTCTTCCTTTATTAAAACAACTGTAAATATTCAATAAAAAAACATTTAAATGCAATGATGACAAAATTTCTTCTGGAAGCGATCATTGAAATGAAAATGAAGCATGATTATGGCTCATTTTTAAGTGTTATTTTATCTATTTATCATGTTAATAAATTGCTGTTGACATGGTAAACCTGTTGGCTGCTCTTTCTGTTGCCAAAAGCCTATTTATATGTATCATATCAATGTTTTATGGGAGATTTCTCTTCATATTTTGACTTAGAGCAAAATAAAGATATTACTTTGCTAAAGGACATTTCCTTCTGTGATCAGTCTCTTGATGACTTAAATAAGGAATTTAAAAACTCAAAAGATCATAAAACAATATCGTTTCTTTTTCTGAAATTACAATGGAGGGAATTACCTGGAAAAAGAAAAAAAATGGCAAAGATGTTTTCTTTAAAACTTCCCCCACTCTTTTTGGGAACTGAGGCCTGCATCTCTGCCTCAGGCAGGTAGTCGGGAGAGGCAGGGGAATGTCTTCTATTCTTTGTGATACAGGAGATAGCTCAGCTGAACTGTAACTCCATCTCATGCCCAGCACCTGGCCCTGGAGGTCTGGGTGGGCCTCCTAGGTCAGTGGAGGTAACAGGCTTTGTCTTTGGCACAGATGGGATGATTAGAATTAAATAGCCTAAAACAGAGGGCCCTCCCTTTAAAAGGTCTGTATTTTTACTTACATACAAGAATTTGGATTTTGAGAGGATAGTCTGCCATTTCCCTCCTTTGCCAGCAAAGTAATGAATGCCTCTTTCCTTTTCCTCAAACCACTTATTCTCGTTCTTCCGATGTGGCCTCAAGGACAGGTGCCAAGCTTTTGGTAACAAAATGTCTATTGATCATTTTATAACTATTTTTCTATGCAAACCTTTAATATGCATATTTGCCAAGGTCTCACAATATCATTAAGAAATAATAACTCATTCAATAAATATTTTTTGATGAGCTACTCTGTTCCAGACCCTGAAAATACAGTGGTAGACAAGATTGACATGGTCACTGATCTCATGGAGCTTACTATCTAATGAGGGAGACATTGTTAAAAGATAAACTTAAGTCACATTAAAATTTTAATGAGTTTATTTGAGCATCCAGTGATTCAAGAGTCAGACAGTGCCTGACTTCAAGCTGCTCTCTTCGGGAAGAGTGAGAGAGGAAACTTTTACGAAGTGTTTATGGAAGCAAGACAAAGAAAGTATATCTAATTGGTTAGAGTAGCAAGTCCTTAGTTAGAGGTTAGTTGGTGGTTTGTGATTGGTAAGGTCTCTAGTTTTGTTTTACTGTTTACCTTGGGCTTCGGTTTGCTTATGTAGGAATTTAAAGTGCTAGAGCCACCTAAATATAATGATTTCCCAATTAAAATTATTTTAACAACATTCATTTTAAAAACAGGGTAATTATACAAAAAGATTTACTTTCAATTGTGACAAATACTGCAAAGCAAAAGCAATTTGCATTTATTGCATTTATTCATTTATCAAATGCATATTGAAAACCATGCAATATGTCAGGAAACATGAAGAGTGAAAAAAACATGAATATCACAGTTCCTCTATCAAGAAGCCTAACTTGCTATCTCTAGGCAAAAAGATATATACATACACAATAAAAGATGGTGAGGACATAAGAGAGACCTATAGATAATATAGCATCATAGAGGAGAGGCTAAGATCCACCTGATGGCTTCTCAGAGAAGGTTATATTCCATGTGGCTATGGAAGAATAAACAGAAATAGCAGACAGAGAAGTCAGGGAAAAGGAACCTAAGTAGAGGATATGATTTTTTAAAGGTATTGATGCACAAAGAATGATATATTTGAAAAAACCTTGTTGCTCTGATCACTTTACATATATAGAAACTATTGCATGAAATGCAGAGGTGAAAATAAATGCTCCCTGCCCTTTTGGAGCTCTAAGTCTAAACTTTGAAGAAAGAAAGTATAAATAAGTATGTGCTATGTGTTTAATTATTATATTAGAATTCTATGCCAAATCTATAATGTGATTTCTAAATATCATAATTTTAATCTCGGAAAATTAACTCATATATAATATGTATCAAATCAATGTGGGGAAAGAAGCATGAGGGAGTAATGATCTAGTTAAATATTTACTCATGCAATCCTTAACTCTTTTATAACTTAAACAGTTTGGAATTGGTAAATGGATGGAAAACTGTAGGCCCATGATTAAAAGTAAATGAAGTAATCAAAGAAGTGGTACTTCAAATCATGAGGGAAAGTGTTTTTTAATAAAAGGTGCTTAGAGAAAATAAATAAATCTGGACCCTTACTCTGAGGGCTCAGCAAGATTTCTCCCCATTTTTCTGAATTTTGCTAAGCCATTCTGGCCTCTCTGTACCTCCTCACGGTCATTAATGGGTTTGGTAGGAAGAACTGGGCTTAGCTCCACCTGTTTCTTTCTCCTTGGCTTTTCTGCAGAGAGCATGTCTCCAGTTTATTCTCAAACATGCAGTAAACTGGCAGCAACTGCCTTGTCTCTCCAGCAAGCGTCTATTGTCTGGTGCTCCCTGTGACTTGGTGAGTGAGACTTTCTGTAGTAGAAAACTACTGTGGTCTCATAAATGAGCAATGTTTGGATACATGGGCCCACAACAAGGTCTGGTATTTAGCTTAAAAAAGAAAAATCAGACTTCTAATTAGAGTGTCTTCAAGCTTTGCTGAGGCATGAGTAAATCCACACCATGTGGCTTTTTCACTCTAGTAGGTGGTGCTGGTATATATCACATCATATTTTGACAGGTGTACCCATGGCTATTAATGGCTGCAGCTTGAGCCAACAGATTTAAGCCCTGGACATTAAGCAAGCAAACAAGGCAAGATTTTGACCTTAGTGCACAACTGCAGGTTGTGGCAGGTTTGCCCAGAGGTGAGTAGCTGCTTTAGTATTGAAAGGATTGCAGGCAAGTGACCTTAACCAAAGAGCTCACAGACCCTAGGCTGCTGCAGCTTGTCATCTTGTCTCTAAAGGGCCAGAATGGCCAGGTATTGCAGGAGAGGATGACATGAGATTCAGTTTTTTTCAGGCATTGTTAGGCAGCATAATGGTTGCTACTTTTAATTGCAAGGCAGCTGGTGTCCCTGTGAACTAGTGACTTTCTGATTTCAAATTTTCGGTACTAGGCCTAGAGAGGCAGTGCTAGAAAAGTGCACCCAACCCCATTCTGCATCCATGGTCCTGTGGAGGGAAAAATCTTGGATTTAGTGGCTAGTCCAGAGGCTCCAATGGGATGCCTTGCCATGTGGTCTCTAACTGTTCTGGACTAGTTAATAATACAAGCTCTAACCATGGCTTTAGGTTTCCTGAATTCAATGTGTATATAATCTAGTGGGGTACATGGCAGAGGTATTGGTCCAAATCAGGCTCTCATGGGCACAGATTCAGAAGCATCCACAGTAGCTACAATTTAAGAATCCAAGGAAAGGATTTCTCCATTTAAACAAATGCAGGAATGAAGAGAAAGCCTTCCTAGGAGATAGATTTCATAGGTCCAAGCAAGTTCATGCAAAAGGCTGTGGCAATAGCCATGATGACAAAAGAACCGCCAAAGCCTGCTCTCAGGAGAGTGTGTAGATAGAACCCACACCTACAATCAGCTTAGCCCGAGGGTGGCAGAAACTCAGTGTTCAAAGGCAAATGGAAGTTAAGAGATTTTACACACAAGATTTTTCATTTCTCTAGAGATACGAATTTCATAAGGCCAAATTAACCTCTTTCAGGGATATTTCTCCTTAGTGAGTTTCAGTTCATTATTTGATATACTTTGCCACTGATTCTGGCCAACACTAAGTATAAGCATGTGTCTAGGATCATAACGCTGCCTTCAATAACTCCTTTAGGGGCTATGCCTTTAAATCTTGAGAATGGGGAACACAGCTATAAAATCTTGGGTGTCCCTTTACATCTTTGGGCTTCCTTAGCATAATGTCAGTGTCTAAATAGTTACTTACCAGGCCCTAGAATAATCCCTTATTCCATTAAAATAATCCTTCATTCTGTTAAGAGACAGTCCAGAATGCAGCTGCTGAAGAAACCCCAACTCTACCCAACGTGAAGACATTTTCTAGTTCAGACCGAGCAAAATAAAAACATTTTAAGACATGGATTTGAGACTTTTGTTTCTTTGAACATTTTATTCCTAAAACAAGATAATTTGATATCAGATTTGAAATTATTTTAGACTTTAACTTTTGTCTTATAAAGAGAGTTAATCTTTTAGAAGTAATTTCTCCTAGACAATTTGGTAATATGACAAAGTTTACAGTGGAAATTTTCAGCATCTCTAGAATGTTTTCATGGATTATTAGAATATCTTAATTTCGTTGCTATACCAGAACACATGGATAGTCATAGTCTGAAATAGGACATAAATAAAGAATAAATGTTTGGCTTTAAGTACAGCATTCAATTCAATTAATGTACAGTGGTGACCCATTTCAGCATCTTCCTAGGCAAAATGTATCTGTCCACCATGAGGATCTAGAGGGGCAGTGGTTGGAACTGGGGGAATGACTTTATTATGATAGAAGCAGAACTGTGTGATAGGCTGCTTACTTCCACTTTCGAGGGCATGGCCATGCCTCTGACCATAGATTTAGTAGTTAAGTGCAGTGTATTAAAAGCACAGTGTGTGTGTGTGTGTGTGTGTGTGTGTGTGTGTGCATGTGTGTGTGTAGAGGGTACACCTCATCTCTAGTTTCCTGGTTTCCAGGAGGAAAAATTGTCCCTAAACACTAATAGCCTCTTGATTCAGTTCCTTGATTTCTCCCCACAAAGGTAGGCTGAGTTATCGTGTGTGTGTGCGTGTGTGTGTGTGTGTGTGTGTGTGTGTTTCCCTCAACTAGGTGAACATCAGCTGTCTCGAATCCTAAACCAAGAGCTTTTGGACTCTTTTCCTTCTACCTCTTTCCCCCCCAACTAAGATAAGTGATTTGGGTACTGGTATCTTCTCTGAAGGCTCAAAATCAACTCTAAAAGAGCAGACTGAGGAGAAGTCAGCAAGCCCATGTAGGTCTTAGTAGTAACTGACTATAGTAATTAACAATTTTCATAATAATGCCACCAAACACTCCCAAATCAGTAGTATGCCACAATAGCCATTTAGTCATTTGCTCACAGGTCTACAGACAAGCTCGGGAAGACACTCTACTCCACACATCGCATTCTAGGCCCAGATAGGAGATACAGCAAAAATCTGGGGCATATTCTTTTCATAACAGGGATCAGAAGCTCCCAGAGAGGTCAGTGGGAAGAATTTCTGTCTCTTAAGGACTAGATTTGGTGCTGGCACACACTCACTCCCACCTATTAGAATAAACCCATGGCCAGGGTACCATCTGGGAGTAAAGAAGTACCCACTTACATAAAGGTCTTGGATGTGGGAAGAAAGTATTTGTTGAACAACAAAATATACCACTCAGAAATATTAAGATATATGTCACTGCTTCTGATATAATTAATGTAAAGGAGAATAATTTATCATGAAACTTATCTTCTGTTGTCTTTTCTTATTCTATCCACAACAGACAGATGGATTTTTTCCCTTTTTTAGGTGTCTTAGTTTAAGAAAACTTAATTTAATTGACATACACTAGAAAGAACTAAAATAGTGTACAAATTACACAATTGAGTCTAGAAGTGATTGTATGACTTTTTTATTTCAAAATAATAAGGAGGTACAAATGTTTTTGTAACAGATACCTTTTATAAGGCTTAAGTCAGAGTTTTTAGTGTGCCCATCACCCAAATAGTGTTCATTGTACCTGGTAAGTAAGTTTTTAACCCTCCTCCCTCATCTTCTCCCCCCTTTTTAATTTCCAATGATCTTTACATTTCATTGTGCCCATGTGTGCCCATCAGTTAGCTCCCAATTATTAGAGATTATATGTGGTATTTGTTTTTCTATTCCTGAGATACTTCACTTAGAATAATGGTCCCCAGTTCCATCCAAGTTCCTGGAAAAGACATTATTTCATTCCTATTATGTATGGCTGAGTAGTACTTTATGGTATATATGCATCACACTTTCTTAATCTGCACATGAATTGATGGGCACTTAGGTTGATTCCACATCTTTGCAATTGTAAATTATGCTGTGATAAACATTCAAGTGTAAGCATCTTTTTGATAAAATGACTTCTTTTCCTCTGGGTAGATACACAGTAGTGGGATTGCTAGGTTGAATGGAAAGTCTATATTTATTTCTTTGAGGAATCTCTATACCGTTTTCCATGGAGTTTTTACTAATTTGCATTCCAACCCACAGTGTATAAGCATTCCTTTCTCTCTGCAACCGCACCAGTATCTATTGTTTTTTGATAATGGTCATTATAGCAGGGGTAAGGTGGTGCCACATTGTGGTTTTAATTTGCATTTTCCTGATGATTAGTGATGTTGAGCAATTTTTCATATGTTTGTTGGCCATTTGTCTATTTTCTTTTGAAGAACTTCTGTTCATGCCTTTTGCCAACTTTTTAATGGGGTTGTTTGTTTTCTCTTGCTGATTTGTTTGAGTTTTTGTAGCTTCTGGTTAATAGCCCTTTCTTGGAAGTATAGTTTGTGAATATATTCATTAGGTTGTCTATTTATTCTGTTGATTATTTTCTTATTTATGCATAAGATTTTTAACTTACTCATGTCCCATTTACATATTTATTTTGTTGCTATAATTGCCTTTGGGGTCCTAGTCAGAAATTCTTTGCCCAGGCTGATGTCTAGATGAGTTTTTCCTACATTTTCTTCTAAAATTTTCATGGTTTCACACCTTATATTTAAGTTTTTTATCCATTTTGAATTAATTTTTGTATATTACAAGAGATAGAGGTTCTGATTTATTCTTCTGCATGTGGCTATCCCGTTTTCCCAGTACCATTTATTGAATAGGGCTTCCTTTCCCCAGTGTTATTGTTGTATACTTTGTCAAAGATCAGTTTGTTGTAGATAGATGGTTTTATTTCTGGGTTCTCTATTCTGTTCCTTTGGTTTATTTCCCTACTTTTTTATCGGTACCATGTTGTTTTGGTTGCTATAGCCTCGTAGTATTATTTAACTCTGGTGATGTGATACCTCCAGATTTTTTCTTTTTGCTTAAAATCAATTTGGCTAGTCGAGCTTTTTTTGTTGTTGTTCCAAATGAAGCATAGAATTATTTTTTTCTAGACCTGTGAAATATAACTTTGGCATTTTGATGGGAATTGTGTTGAATCTGTAAATCACTTTGGGCAGTATAAACATTTTAACAATGTTGATTTCACCAATCCATGAAATGGTTTTCTATTTGTGTGTCATCTGTAATTTCTTTCATCAATGTTTCATGGTTCTTCTTCTAGAAATCTTTCACCTCCTTGATTAAGTGTATTCCTAGGTATTTGACTTTCTTTGTAGCTATTGTGAAGGCTATTGAGTCTTTGACTTGATTCTCAGCTTGACTGTTATTAGTATACAGAAATGCTACTGATTTGTGTACATTGATTTTGTAACCTGAGACTTTGCTGCATTTATATATCAATTCCCGTACTCTTTTGATGGAGTCTTTGGGATTTTCTAGATACAAGATCATATCATTAGTGAAAAGCCATAGTTTGGCTTTCTTTTTCATGATTTGGAAATCCTTTATTTCCTTCTCTTGTCTGATTGCTCTGGCTAGGACTTCTAATACTATGTTGAATACAAGTTGTGACAGTTGGTACCCTTGTCTTGTTCCAGTTCTTAGGGGTAATGCTTTCAGCTTTTTCCCATTCAGTATGATGTTGGCTCTGGGTCTGGCATATATGGCTTTTATAATTTTTAGCTATGTTCTTTCTATGCCTAGTTTGTTCAGAGTTTTTATTATGAAAGGGTACTGGATTTTATGAAATTCTTTTTCTGCATCCATCGAGATCCTATGGTCTGTTTTTGCTTCTGTTTATGTTGTAAATCACATTTACTGATTTGCACATGTTGAACCATCCCTGCATCCTTGGTATGAAAGTTACTTGATTGTGATGAATTTTCTTTTTGATGTGCTGTAGAATTCAGTTTGCTAGTATTTTGTTGAAGATTTTTGCATCTATACTCATAAGGGATATTGATCTGTAATTTTCTTTTAGTGTTTTGTCCTTTTCTGGCTTTGGTATCAAGGTGATACTGGCTTCATAGAATGAATTAGGGAGAATTCCCTCCTTCTCAATGTTATGGAATAATTTCTGTAGGATGGTCACAGTTATTATTTGTAGATCTGCTAAAATTCAACTGTGTTTCCATCTGGTCTTTGGCTTTTTGTTGTTGCTGTTTTGGGGAGTTTTTTTATTATTGCTTTAATTGTACCACTCATTACCAGTCTGTTCAGTATTGCTATATCTTTCTGACTGAGGCTTGGTAGGTTGTGTGCTTCCAGGAATTTACCCATTTCCTATACATTTTCTACTTTGTGAGTATAGAGGTTTTCATTGTATTCATGGATGATATTTTGTATTTCTGTGATATCAGTTGTAATGTCTCCTTTTTCATTTTTTATTGAGCTTATCTGGGTCTTTTCTATTTCTTGTTACTATGGCTAGTGGTCTATTGATTTTGTTTATCTTTTTAAAGAACCAACTTTTTGTTTAATTGGTCCTTTGTATTGTTTTATTTGGTTTCCATTTCATTTACTTCTGCTGTGAGTTTTGCTATTTCTTTTCTTCTGCTGGCTTTGGATTTGGTTTGCTCTTCCTTTTCTAATTACTTGAGATGTGACATTAGGTTGTTAATTTGTATTCATTCTGTCTTTTTGATGTAGGCAGTTAAAGCTATGAACTTTCCCTTTAGGACAGCTTTAACTGTATCCCATCAATTTTGATAGCTTGTGTCCCCCTTGTCATTCAATCTAAGGAATCTTTTGATTTCCATCTTAATTTTGTCATTGAACTAAGGATCATTCAGCAGAAGGTTGTTGAATTTCCATGACTTTGTGTAGATTTGAATGTTTCTCTTGGAATTGTTATCTAGTTTTATTCCACTGTCATCTGAGAAGATACATAGTACGATTTTAATTTTTTTGAATTTGTTGAGACATGTTTTGTGGCCTAAGATATGAACAATCTTGGAGAATGTTCTACATTATAATGAGAAGAATGTACAGTCATTAGTTTGGGTAGAGTATTCTGTTAGGTTCTGTAGGTTCATTTGTTCTAAAGTCCAATTTAATTCCAGTGTTTCTTTGTTTATTTTCTGCTGTGATGCTCTGCCCAGCTATGTCAGTGGGGTATTGAAGTCCATGCCAATTATAATGCTACTGTTTATTTCTTTGTTTGGATCTAGTAGAATTTGCTTTATGAATTTGGGAAATCCTTTGTTAGATACATATATATTTAGGATTGTTATGCTTTCTTGTTGAAGTGTTCCCTTTTCCATTATGTTATGACCATCTTTGTCTTTTTTTACAATTATTGGTTTTTTTAAATATTTTTTATTGTGGTAAAATACACATAACATTAAATTTACCATCTTAACCATTTTTAAGTGTCCAGTTCAGTGGCACTAAGTACATTGAGCATTGCTGTGCAACCATCACTACATCCATTCACAGAATTCTTTTCGTCTTGTAAAACTAAAACTGTACCCATTAAACAACTTCCCATCCCCCCCAATCCCCATCCCTGGCAATCACCATTCTACTTTCTGTGTCTATGAATTTGACTACTCCAGGCACCTCATAGCAGTGGAATCAAACATTGATTTAAAGTTTATTTTATCTGATATGAGAGTGGCTACACCTGCTTGCTTTTTGTTTCCATTTGCATGGAATAATTTTTGAGACTCTTTTCCTTAAGTCAGTGTGAGTCCTTGTGAGTTAGATGTGTTTTTTGGAGACAGCATATACTTGGAGTGTATTTTTTCCAACCATTCAGCCAGTTTATGTCTTATAAGCAGGGTATCAGTGCTGTTCACATTCAGTATTAGTATTGATTATGAGATACTATTCTATTCACCATGTTGTATAATACCTGTTGTTTTGTTTTCTCTCTTGTACTATTGTTTTATAAGAACTGTGAGCTTTAACTTTGGGGTGTTTTTTACTGGCTATTATCTATTATGCTGCCCCATGTATAATGCAGTTCTGATTATTTTCTGTAGGGCAGTTCCAGTAGCAACAAATTTTCTTAGTGTTTGCTTGTCTGGAAAAGTCTTTTTATGTCCATTATTTATGAAACTTAGTTTTTCAGTATATGAAATTCTTGGCTGACAGTTGTTCTGCTTAAGAAGACTAAAAATCGGGCAATTCTTTCTGGCTTGTAAGGTCTCCATGGAGAAACTCACTGCTGTTAGCTTGATGAGTTTTCCTTTGTAGGTTAGTTGTTGCTTTCATTTTGCCACTTATAGAATTTTCTCCTTGATTTTGACTTTGGCCAAGTTGATGTGTCTTGGAGATATCTTATTTGCTATGAATTTTCCCAGAGTTTGAGGACCATCTTGTATCTGGACATCTGAATCTCTGGCAATACCAGTCATGTTTTCTTCAATAATTCCCATGAATAGGTTTTTTATGCTTTTTGCTTTTTCTTCTTCTTCATCAGGCATACCTATAATTCATATATTATTTTGTTTCACATAATCCCATATTTTTCTCAATGAACATTCATTTTTCTTTATTTTCTTTTGTGCATCTTTGAGTGACTGAGTTAGCTCGAGAGCCTTGTCTTCAAGCTCAGAGATTCTTTCTTTTGCTTAGTTTAGCCTGTTGTTGAAGTTTTCTGCTGTATTTTGAAATTCTCTAAATGATTCTTTCATTTCTTTAAGTTCTATTATATCCTTTCTTATGTCATATAGCTCTTCAGCAGCTTTTTAATTTTTTTCATTAATGTTCTGAAATTTTTTTGGCTTCTTTTTGTTGTTTTTCAACTTTCTTTTCAATTCCCTTCATCTTATTTGCCATCCATATTTTGAATTCCACTTCTGACATTTCAACAATGTCCTTTTGGTTGGGATCCATTCCTAAAGAACCATCGTAATCCCTTGGGGGTTTCACATTGGTTTGTTTTTTCATGTTGCCAGAGTTTCTTTTGCTGGTTTCTTCTCATCTAAACCCTCTTCTCTCAGCTCAGAGCTGATAGGTTTACAGTACACCTGTTCTTCATTGCTGGAAACTTTCCTACTTAGTGAGAAGAAGGAGAGGTCCCTAGATGGTGCTTTTGTGTCCTACTCTGGAAGATTGACCCAGCAGGGGAGGGGTGGGCACATTGAGAGTCTATAATGCAGCTGTTCTTTTTTGTCTCATTCCCCTGTGATTGTCACAGTTCAAGCCAGAGTTGGATGTTCTTCATTCGGCATGGTAGATTTTTCCCCAGGCTGCTGTTGGAAGTTTAGTTTGGAGACTGGGCAAGACCCTTTCCACAGAGGCTGGGGTTGCAGGGGATTGCTCTGCCCAGGTCTCCCCAAGGAAGTGACAGTGGCAACTGGGGGAGGTTATCTAGGCAGTGGTCAGGGGTGCCCAGGCTGTGTGTGTTTACTCCAACAAGGTCCAAGTACGATGGCAGCTCAAGGCTGGCAGGTCCCTGGCACAGCATTGGACCACAGGGGCAGTTCCTAACAGACAACCATTAGGAGCCTCAGGGGTGGGGCCATGGGGCCCGATGACAGTGGGGAGCCTCAAAGCCAGATCCTAAGACCTGGTGGCAGTGCTGGAACCTTGAAAGCAGAGCCTAGGGGCCCACTGGGAGCACTGGATCCTTGGCACCAGAGCTGCAGGCCCAGTAGCAGCTGGGTATAATATTTTTATTCTTCTAAATTCTGGTAATTCTGCCCTCCCCTTCATGAGGTCATGGGTTAATTTATAGAAATGAGAAGGTATTAATAAAATAAATCAAGGGTACATATGAAATATTTTGCTGTTATATTTTGTAATCCACTTAATCATATCAACCATATGGTATAGATATGTATACTGATATATTAATAAATATAGATAGTATAAATTTATATATGTTTAAAAATAAAATCCAAGGAGATCTGAAAAGTTTAATGACCAATGTCTTATGACTAGGCTTAAACTGATAGCTTTTGGCTCTAATCCTCACCTTTTTTTCTACCCAGAAATCTTTACAAGTCAATAGATCCAATAATGGGCACAGCCTATTAATACACAAAGATTATTTACCATAATGTTGACTTCTCTAATTCATATAACATTTCAAATAATTGAAAGTATATTCTGTATTTTCAACTGTGTTTTTCACTGAGTTCTGCATGCTTCATTTATTGGAAAATTGATTATTTTGTATGGTTTTATATGGTACTTTTTCTATGAGAAATATAGAAGTAGAAGTTTGCATACCTATACTGAATCCTTTACTGAAATCTACCTTTATCTTTGTTCCTATTTCTGTATCTCTACTCCTCTCCATACCCATAAGTATACCTGTGTATTCTGTGATTGTATTTACCAAAAACATTGTAGAGTACCTGGTGTGGTAACTCTCTCTTTAAAATATTAATGGGTTAGAAAGGGAAACTTTCAATTCAAAATTTCTTTAAAATGGAGAATAAAGAAATGAGAGCAATTTGGCAGCAAAGTCAGAAAATCAGGTGGTAACTGAGTCATTTTAGTAAAATTCAGTTAACGGCAATTTTTTGGAAGTGTGGTTTCCTGTAACATAGAAGTCTTGGTGGCAAATACGGTAATAGGAAGTGGCAGGATGAATGCAAACGGGTGGTGAGTGGCTATGGAAAATAACACTTCTGAAATCACCACCAGCTGTTTTTAAAATGAAGGACAAATAAGGTGACTCTTTTGTTTTGAAAAACAGAATGATATGTAGTGTTTTAAAATGTGTCCAAAATAATATTTCCCACTGTTGTGTGACCTAAACCTGGGACTTCTGAAGATCATGAGTTTGGGAATGTGCGGCATTAAGCCATTCCTGGATCAAAGCTTTAGTGCTAAATAAGTTCTATGTTGAGGATAGCAAAAAAATGAACATCGACAGCAAAAAACTAAAGAATCCTTTCATTGTTCACTTTCTCAAAATGAGTACTTGAAACAAGAAATAAGAGCAATTTTTTAAAAGGTTGCCATATTTTAAAATGTGAATAAGTACATTAATCAGCCTCAGTATAATAGCTTATGGCTACCACAAGAACAACCTATTAAAACCAAGTAGTGCAAGTACTAACATGCTGTCTTTAAAATTTATTTGGGGTATACTATATTTTTCTTAAACGGATAGTGTTTTTCTAAAGTTTACAATAAAACATTCTTTAATCCAGTTTTAATCCAGTTTTCTAAAGTAACAGCCCTCCCTAACCATGGCACTTTTCACTACAGATGCGTGCCTAATTGGAATCTGGCCCAGGAGAAATTATGTCTCTTACTTTCTACTATCCAATAAAGAAAATTCTGTACATATGAAGTGAAAAAGTAAATCTGAAAATACCCCCTGTGATTTCTGACATCTCAGCCATTTCCACACAGTAACAACTGTGCATCATTGTCAAGTAAGACAGAACAGAGCCCGAACAATAATGAGAACTAGATCATAAATGTCAGTTTCAATGGAAATTGCATTCTGTGGGCCAATTCCCACTTCCTGGATCTAGCAGAAATAGGTGGAAATATTCAGAGCTGAGTTGGGTTTCTTGGAATGGAATGGAAGAAAAGGAAAATATAGTGGTAGGTATTTATGCTACAGACCAATCTGTAGAGCAGCATTGTGTTTCACCTGGTCTGTTGCTATAACCTTCCAACTGGTCCCCTAGTAGTTTTTTTTTACAACATGTCATTTCATGTCACTTCTCAGCTCAAAACTTTCCCATGGTTTCCCATATCTCTCATGATAAGATCTGAAGCCCTCACAACAACCTATAAATCCTACCGTCCCCTTAACCCTAGCTCAGCTTCCTCTTGGATGCCACTTTCAGCCTTTGGTCATTCTGCTTCAGACACTCTGGCTTCCCCTTAGATCTCCTACTTCAGGGTTTTTGTATTTGTTATTCCTTTTGCTTGAAATATTCTTCCCCTAGGAAACAGCATGGCTTGGACCAGCATTCCATTTCATAGCCTCTGTTCCAATGCTCTCCTTTCCCAGACCCTCTCTACTATCTGTGAAAGGGCACATGCCCCTCCACTGGCCTGCTCTACCAAACCACCATTGCCCTTTTTTGCTTTATAGCTCTTATCACCAATTAATATGGTTTACATTTATTCGTTTATTTTTTAAGAATTGTCCCTATTTCCCTACTGGGTGTGTAAACTCTATAATGGCAGCCTACTTAATAAAATCAGCAGTTATCACATGATCTCATTTGTGAATAAGAAAAGTGAGGTTTATTGAAGTAAATAACTGGCCAAATATCACAGCCATTACATAGCGTAACTGTAATTGAGCCCTGGATTTTTGACACCAGGCCATACTCACTCTTCCCTTTAAGCTCCAGGTATTTTCCCTGGAAAGGAAAAGCATTAATAACATGCTTGAAAACAGAAAATGTGACTTGGGGATGCTGTGATATTGTAGGAAAGTTCTTTACATCTCTACATCATCTGCCTGATTGATTTTTATTCATATCCCTCCTTTTGTCTGGAGTTAAGTTTCCTCTTCCTGTCATCTATTTAATACTTTAAATCTCAATCTCATCCTCTGTAGTGAAAACTTCTGCAACCTTCCTCTTACAGCCTATTGACTATTATTTTTAGCAGCAGAGCCCATTCTTTAAGCTAAGCCTGAAGCAGAAAACAAGAACCAAAACAAACAAAAATGGAACCGCTCTATTGAAGCGTGTTTGCAGGACCCATTGTCCCATCATTTAGTTCTTACCATACCTTAGGTCCCACCCGGGCTCAGAGGAGGTAAAAAGAAAATCATTCAGGTCGTTCTCCTGAGTAAAAGGAACAAAAGAGATCCTTTAAGCTTGCAGGTCATCCAGCCTGGCTTATTTGCGTAGGGTTTCAGGTCATGCAGAAGAAATGAACACTTTTCACAAGAGATCGGAGAGAGAAGAATATGATGAGCATTTCTTTTAGGAATCATATTTTTCGGTTCAGAAATGTAATATTTGCAACTTTGTATTAGTATTTTTTCATAGTTTTCCAATTTATAAAATATACAACTATAATTACAGAAACTGCACAGCCAGAATCTTTTGGGGAATTTCATTGCAGTTCTGTATCTCTGATCAAGATTCGTAGTTGTCTGAGGCAGCTTTGATGCTATTTTGTTTGTCCTTATCTGACCTTTTAAGCTATTCAATTGTGAAATATGATTTGTTTGACCCTTCTAACATCACAACCTTTAAAACAATATATTTTCCAATTGCGCATGAAACAAACGCTAATATCTTCGTAATAGATAACCTCTTGAACTATTTACCCTACTGACATTATTTCTCTTTTCCTGGAAAAGACTCCTGAACTGACTGGAATATCCCCAGAAGCCATGTATGACTGTTTTTCTTGTCCATCTAACTCTCACCACAAATGATCGATCCTTTGGCAGATACCTGATCCAAGCCAAGCAAACCAAAGTTTCCCCAGGAATTTGAAATTTAAAAAGGAGAAACGAGCCTAAGAGTCCTTGGATTTAAGTGATGATAGCTCAACTTTTTCTAAATTACCAAAGCTGCACCAGTTTCTTGTCAATAAATTTCCTCTATCTCCTCTTCCACGTCCCCCACTTTTTTTGCAAAAGTGATGGGGTAGTTGGTTACAAATAAAAGAAATGTCATCTATTTATCTGTGTCTATTCAATAAAGATATATTCCAGTCCTCATATTTTGAAATTCTCTTTCTTCTTGATAGCAGCATTTAAATTTTATTTAGAATGTATATTATTCCACTCAAACTATAACTCCCACTAGACGATCAGATGCTTTCTTTTCCCTATATACTAGACCAAAAAGATCATGTTTGTAATAGACTTCCAATTGTTGACCCTTTCATTGCATAGACTCAGGCATTAAAACACCAAAACTGCTGATTAGCCAATAGCTTTTTATTGGGACAGAGCACAACATGGAAACATTTTCTAGCATATGGGCCTCAGTTTCTTCACCTGCAAAATGAGATGGATTCTGAATTTAAACTTACTACTGACTGAATTTAAACTGACTATTCATAAATTCGCTGAAATTTATTTTCTAAATGTAAGGACCACATATTAGACTTCTTTTTTATCCTTATATTCCCTAGTATATAGGAGGTATTCAGTTAATATCTGTTGAATGAATTTGAATATTTAAAACAATTTGAAGATTTAGATTTGGGTAATCAATTAGAATTTGCAAGTTAGATATGAATGGTAATTTTATGTTGGTAAAGCTTTCAAATTTTGTATGGAAATATTTTTTATATTATTAAATGTTAAGTATATTCTCAAGACATATTTTCATATTGAAAAGTAAGTGTTAATTTTAAGAACTAGTAGAAGACATGCTATCTACAGAAAGCAGATTGGTGGATGCCAGGGGCTGGAGGGAAGGAAGAATGAGAATAACTGTTGAATGGGTATGGGATTTTCTTTTGGTGTGATGAAAATGTTTTGGAACTTGATAGAGGTGTTAGTTACACAATATTGTGAATATACTAGGTACTGGTTAATTCGACCCTTAAAAATGATTAATTTTGTGCTATGTGAATTTCATTTTTTTTAAAAAAGACATTATCAGGAAATAATGTGAAAAAGTTAGATGGAAGGAAAGAATCTCAGCCTTCTTAAATTTCCATTACCTGGAGATTAACGTAAGAAAGCTGTAAATATGTGCCACTCATTAAATAAAATTTCTCGCTTTGCTCTCCAAAGGATAAAGATGGCTTATAAAGAGAGAAAACAACAGATGAGGTTGGAAGCAAACAGAATTAGTCTTTATCAATCATAATTATTAGCTAAGAAGATTTTCATGTCAGAATATATTGATAAATATGCTTTCGTGGGGAAAATTAACAAGATTAACTTGCTAAACTTGCATTGTATAAATATGTAAAACCAACCAACTGTATAAAAACGTTTCTGTTTATAGTTGTATCTATCTTAAATACAAAATACTTTATCTAAAATGTAAAGTCCTCAAAACTAAAGTAGCGCCTGTAGTATAGTGTGATCTTTAAACCTTCCGTGCACCAACCAGTACAACATATTGTTTTAGAAAGCAATGTGACATTTCTAAGTGTGCTACGTCAGTGAAGGGCACCACCATCCTCTGAATACACACACCAGAGACCTACTATTCATCTTTGACACCTCCGTCTTCCTCAAGCCTTCATGTAATCCACCAGTCTGGCTGACTTTTCCCTATCTATCCATCTGTGTATCCGTGTAATATCCAGTTTATCTACTTCTCAGTATCCTCACCCCCAACATTCCATTCACCTACCATAGGTCTTCACACTGTTAGAACCTTTTACTCTTACCCAACCTGCCCTACTCTCTCCCAAACCTATTGTATTCACAAATGCTAGAAGATATTTAAAATATGAGAATCTGATCATGGCATTCCCTGTTTAGAGTCTTGGCTTTCTGTTGCTCCTCACATGGCTATAAGGACCTACGAAGCTGGCCTCTGCCTGACTCTCCTTCTCTAGCCGGGCATCTGGGCCTCCAGCCGCAATGGCTTTCTTTCAACTCCTCAAGTGCACCATGTGTCCAACAGTTGGGAGTTTCGCAACCAATGCCTTTCCCTCCACCTCATCCCCTATCTTATCTTCCTGCTCTGTAATGAGATTCAAGTCAAATGACAATTGAGCACAGACGTTTTCCCTAATAACAGATTAGACTGGGTCCCTCAAATGTTTTCATAGTACTCCTGAGCCTTTATTTATAACACTCATCACTGTTTCAAGTGACAGATTTTCTGTAAATATTTTATCTTTTACTGGACTGTAAGTTTTATGAGGCATGGGGCCATGTTTATTTTCCTCACCACTATGTTCCAATTATAAAGAATAGATGAGTTGACAGTTGACAGTAACCAAATTAGAAAAATAATCTAGCAAAGTATCATAAGTTATTCAACAAATAAAACTAAGTCTGATCATCTGCTCCCAATTCTTATTGGTAAGATCATCGAATTTAGCACTGAAGTATACTATAATTAATTAATGACTTTAGCGATACTCCTAGTTAGCTTGCAAATTCCTTAGAGAAAGAAATATGTCTGATATATCATCTGTATTCCTCTGGCACCTTACATAGTGAAGAGCTCATAGAAGACAGTCAGGAAATACTACTTGCCTAATTGATATCTTTTGTTTGTAGCCATGGTATCTCCCAGGACTCTAGGCCCATTTAATGCTTTTGTTTTGTTTTGTTTTGTGAGGATATATCTTCTTTTTATTTCAAAATTTTTATGGAGGTACAAACATTTAGGTTACATATATTGCATTTACACCACCCAAGTCACAGCTACAAGCATGCCCATCCCTGACCATGCGTACCACACCCATTAGGTGTGCATTTACCTAACCCCTCCTGCCCCCTGCCACCCCCTCCCACCTGCCCGATCCCCAATGAATGTTGCTTCCATATGTGCAAGTAAATGTTGATCAATTAGTACCAATTTGATGGTGAGTACATGTGGTGCTTGTTTTTCCATTCTTGTGATACTTCACTTAGCAGGATGGGCTCCAGCTCTATTGAGGATAATACAAGTGGTGCTAGATCACCATTGTTTTTTGTGGCTGAGTAGAACTCCACGGTATACATATACCACATTTTATTAATTAGAGGTTAGTACTCTGCATAGTGCTTGCAACAATGTCTGTGGGAATCTGAGTAGGAATCTGGAATTTATTGCTTTTGGTTTTTTTACCCCTGGAAATAGAATTTAAAGCTTGAATGAGAAGCTGGGTTTTGTTCTATTCAGAAGATGTATAAAGAAAATCTTCTTTGAATTCTTGCTAGGCATTGACTTCCAAACCAGACAAGAATGGGAAAGTATGAATTTCTGTAACCCTTTATCCTTCAGCTTTCCTTCTCTTTCCACCCACACTCCGGTAGCATCCACAACATTTTAGGGTTGAGGAGCTATCCAGCTGCCTTACCGAAAGGCATTTGCAAAGTCTCAGAGGAATGAAACAACAGATTTCAAAGGTGAATTAACAATGATATAGTTTTCTCAGAGTGCACATAGGCTAGAATTCCAACAGTAAAGCTGGAAGACAGGCTAGCTTTCCTCATGAAGGGCTTTGGATGTCAAAATAAAATGTTTGGACACTTTAAACAAAGTGTGCTGGTAAATAATGGAATTTGCCTTTCAGTGACATTCCAACAGAGCACAGAGCTGAGGAGTTGAGTGTTGAGTGCAAAGTTTAAGAGAGAAGGAAGGTCAGTACATCACCATTACTCCACTGCCATGCCCTATCAAAGTTGTACAGCTTATACAGGGTACATCTTTAATGTGGCATGGCAGTGGTGTTAGTCACCTTCATTCAATTGACAAATCTTTATTTGGGAGCCTAAATCATGCTCCCAGGTTCTAGGGGCACTGAGTGTCTGGGGATTCAGCCATTGGATAGTCGCTAGATGATGTTGATCCATGGTCCATGGGTATGAGACTCTTTCAAAATCTCATCCTGTGTTGAATTATGTGGGAAGGTCCCAAGGAACCCACGCTTCTGCATATGTAAAAATAGCATCCCATAAAACAGCACAGCACTTGGGGGCAAGAATTAGGTCTAAGTTGTGAAGTTGAATGCAACAACCTTATCTGTTGATTGATTGGGGGATTGGTGGAGCTTCCCTTTCCCAATCTGAAGATCATAGTGTGAGGATTTAAGGCAAGTTCATTTTTCTGTGAATAAATATCAATCAATTTAACTGACAAGGAAGAATTTGAATCCAATCAACAGATGTTAAGAAAATATATGCAAGTGTTCTATGACTTACGATGATGCTTTTACTTATGATTTTTTGACTTTGCATTGGTGCTGAAGTGATGCTTGTTCAGTAGAAACAGTACTTCAAATTTTAAATTTTGGTCTTTTCCCGGGCTAGGAATATGTGGTACAATACTCTCTCAGGATGGTGGGCAGCAGCAATCCACAGCTCTCAGTCATCACCAGGTTAAACAACCAATACTCTACAATGTACTGCATTGCCAGATAATTTTGCCTAACTGTAGATAATGTAAGCCATATACATAAATATTTTATGTATCAAATTAAGGAGAGCCAAAGCAAAATTCTTAATTCTCCCCCTGAATGAAGCTCCTCCTCTAGTCTTTCTTATCTTTGTAAATGGCACTGCAAAGAGACTAAAGTGAGCCTTTAAAAATACTACCTGCTTTTTAAATACTGCCCTGCTTAAAATTCTATGATGTCTTTCCACCAGATATAGAATAATACCTAAACTCTTTACTATAAACCAGAATTCTTGTCTGATCTGGCTCTTGCTTACCTTTTTAACGTCATCTAAAAACTCCCTCCTCCGGGCTCTAGCCACATTGATGTTTTTGTAAGTCAAAGTTGTCAAGTTCATTCATACTTTAGATCTTTCGCATCAATTTCCATTCACCTGGAAAGTATTTCTTCTGATTTTCACATGACTGAATCTATCTTTGTCATTTGCATCTCAGCCCAACTGTCATCTACAGGGAGAAGCCCTTCATAGACCATCTAATTTAAGGATGTACATAGCCAGTTTCTATTTATGAATAAAATTGAGATCCAGGAAGAGTACAAACTGATGGAGGTGGTGAAGGGTATTATTTTAGTTAGTGGTCTCAAGGAAGGCTTCTTTGAAAATGGCACGCTGAGGAAACACCAAAGAGCAAGTCGTCTGGAGGGTGAGCCTTCAAGGTAAAGGGAGCAGCTGTGTTAAGGCCACTTGGCAAGAGTTGGTGTACCCGAGGATGTAAGGAGGCCACGGTGGCTGGAGCCGAGTGAGAGAAGAGGGGAAAGGCAGGGGATGAGGTCAGACAGTCAGAAGCAAAACAGGTCACATAAGGATTTGGGGTTTTACACAGAGAGAGGCAGTAAGCCCTTAGAGAGTTGTGAGGAGAGGCATTATATGATCAAGTATGTATTCTTTTAAAAAAAAGATGAATGGATAAATGAACAAAAATGAAAAAGAAATTAGTCCTGAAACACAGGGCTCTAATGACGTCTGCTGTAGACGTGGACAGGGGGAATCCTTTTGCCAGCATCTATCTAGCACATCAAAAAGGAACTCTGAAACTCAAATAAAGTCAAACTGATACTTGAAGTGTGGCTGGTCACTCATTTAAAGAGACCGCCCCTAATATTGCCCGGGCCCCTTTCTTGTTTACTTTTCTTCATGACAGTTGTTATCTAATATTCCACCTTTTTTGTCAATTTATTTGTGTTTGTCTTCTTCCACTAGAATAGCAGCTTCTTGAAGACAGACAGTTTTGTCCATCTTGTTTAGTGCTTTGTCTCAAGTGCCTAGAACAGTGCGGGTGTCAATCCACAGCTGCTGAAAGAATGAATGAATGAATGCAGGTAAAGGAAGGCCATGGGTATCCACTGCACATGTGGCCCCGGACTGAGTGTCATGGCTGCCTTGCAGGTGACGCCATCTCCTCCTGCAGACTCACCCGCACCACACAACAGCTCAGAGCCCTGCAGCACTAGCTCCTGGCTCCTTCCGTAAAGTTCCTGTGTCTCCTCTGCAGGAGTTATTCTGAAGTTTCCCTCTGAAACAAAAAGAGGTTCTTCCCTCTTTCATAGACTGAGAAAACTCTCCAGTGGTTGAAAGAGGGACTTGTGTCATTGTTGTAAAAAATAAAAATCATTGTGTACTTTGAGATCCAGGAGAATAACACATATATACCTTATGTTTACAATTACGAAATCCCTAAAATAATGGCAGCTTGAACAATTTTGTAAGTACCTTATTTTCTCAACACATTTTATGTTAATGACATTTTTTTCAGGCTGCCGACGTATGGCCAAGATTTATCTTACTGAGTAAATCATCTGCTTTTAAATGAAATGCAAGACACCAATAAGCAATTTCCTGCTGGAACGAAGAGAAAGATTAGAAAATGCTTATTCCTCAAAAGCACACCCATAATTATTGTTCAAGTTTACTGTGACTGAAAGAATGAGAGGGGGAAAAAAAATCTGTCTCCCCAGGGTGGGGGGATATATATATATATATATATAGACAACTCGAGAGGTGTATGTTTGGAATTTGGGATACATATTTCAAATTTGTACTACTTTAAAGGCCATTTGTAAACTATGAAATCATAGCTGCCAACGGAGATTATAGATGTCATAGGGAGTAGTAACACATTCATATACAGACTAAAACAAATTATTTTAAGGCTTTGAATTATAAATTTTTCTTAAACTACTATTGGCAATAGAAGAAAATAATCCAGAATTAGCCATGAGATACAGCTTAGAATGATTAAATGCAAAATATGGCTTGTTCTGAAAGAAGAAAAATATCCTACTTATGATATTAACAGTTATATTTTGAGTGATTACAGCTGATATTTGGTAAAGCTTGATATCATGAGGTATCACAGAGCAAAACTTCTACATCAATTCTCATTTCCTATGACATATATTAATTTCCTTATTTGGTGAAGAGTTAGAGAAGAAAAGATGTAGGCAGACAGAAAGACACACCAAGCTGATTATCCCCTGTGATTTTTTTGTGCTGTGGAAAGAAAATTTCAAATTGCAGATTGAGCTGGGATTATCCTAGAAGATACTCTAGTTCAATGATTCTTAAATATTAATGTTCTTAGAGAATCACATGGGGATTTTGTGAAAATCCAAATTCTGATTCATGGGGTCCAGGATATTTCTTGGGATTCTTCCTTCCACCCAAGTCCCCAGGAAAAGGTGATGCAGCTGGTCAGAGGACCATAATTTGCAAGTACCATGGTCTGGTCCCTCGCATAATGTAAACCTGTGAAAAATGTGATTATTACAAAGAAAACCCACTTCCAAAAATAAATATAACTTATTTCAAACCAAGGAAGATGCTTCTGTATCATCTACTATTGTGTATTATTTGCCTCAAAGTTTATTTCTGCTTGTGAAATCAGAGAATAATCAAGGGGTGATTGCATTTGAACATAGGAGCCTTACTATGTTATTATCTATTCCGAAAGTTCATTCTGGGTCTGAAATCATGTTATCGGTGAGATATTATTAAAATATTATCCTTATAATATATCCATAAACAAAACTATAGAATGAGTAATATATCTCAGAAAGCATTTCTGAAAATTCTTACTAATATATAAATTTCATACTCTTGACTTTCTACTCTTTTAAACTCTGGATAGTTAATTTGGATGTTTATTTAAATATAAGTTAATGAAAAAACTAGGATTGAGCAGAGTTCTTAGAAGACTGTTCTCCTAGTCCAAGAGAGAGGCGGTGATGGCTTCTCCTAGATACGGGCAGTGAAGAGTGGAGAAGTAGAGGGCCTGGAAGCCAGACCAATAGGCTTTAGGGATATGCTATTACAGACAATTTCACTGCCTCCTACGAGGATAGCTAGTTAGTGCAATGCTATTTACTGAATAATCTGTCTGTCTGCCTCTAATATGAAATGCTATTTTTATCACACTCCTTATGAGAAAAGTATCCCATATATACCTGGTTTTATCTCTTACATCTGATCCTTTCTGTAGATTTGCCCATTCTGACCAGTACAACACTGCTTTATTACTAGATAGCATGTTATGGCTCTGTTTCAAAATTTCCTGATGTTTGCTCTTCCAGATGAAATTTAGAATCGCTTAATAAAGTTCCAAACATCTGAGTGGGATTTTGAATGGTATTGCATTGAATATTTAGATTAGTGGAAGTAACATCTTTCTAATTTAAGTATTCCAGATGAAGAATGGAAGATATCTCTATTTTCATTCAATTTTTCTTTAGTTGATGCATATGCATGTTCTACATTTAAAGGTTTTTTTCTTTAGAAATTTATCCTATTATTATTGTTGTAGATGGCATCTCTTTTTTCCTTCATTTCCTTGTAGTTGATTACTGTTGGCATCAGGAGACTTTGACATTATTGTGCAACTTACTTAGGTTATTTGGCAATTTAATTTACCAAGTTCTCTTATTGCTTCTGTTGGTTTTTCAGTTAATAGCTTGGCATTTCTAGGCACACAACACTATCATTTACAGACATTCATATATTTTCATTTGTTCCCCAAGTACATACACATTTTATTTGCTTCTTTAACTTCTAATTTCTTTGGCATTTCTATGACAATATTAAATAATACAGATGGTAGCAAGTATCTTTGTCTTTCTAATTCCTGACTTTAATAGAACACTTTTATAGTTTACCATAAAGCTATAAAACTATGAGCTGTATATCATAATTTATGTATTAAAGATAATTTAATTATTTTTTAAACATAATATAGTTTTAGTATATGAGAGACAGAAATGATATCCTTCTTGTGTTCATGATTTTTAAAAAGGAATAGGTGTTGAGTTTTAGCAAATGATTTTTAGTGCCTACTGATAAGATCATCTGAATTGTCTTGAAACTTCTTAATATCATTAATCTTACTAATAGATTCCAGATATTGAACTATCCCCTCATTTGAAGGATAATTCCATTAGGTGATGGTACAAATTTTAAATAAATTATTATATTGCATTAACAATTGGGGGAGTATTTTATATTTTTGCAGCAATATTCAATTTTTTAAAATTTTATGTTATCATTTCCAGATTCCAGTGTATGTTGAATTCTCACTGCAAAAAAATAATTAGAAAGATTTCCTTCTATCTCTGAGATCAGGCACAGTTTAAAGAACAATGTTTCTATTTCTTTTGAAAAAATACATGCTTGAAATCATTTGGATTTGAAATATTGTTCAAGATTATCTCTTGACAACTTTCTCAATATATTTTCCAGTTATTGGACTCTAGATATCCTGGATTTCAGATATTATTAGTTGAGAAAAATATGAGTTTTTAATTTTTACAAATTTTTTCTGATATTTTTAATAATTTAACTTTTTGTTATTAATTTAAAGCATTAGTTTTGTTTTCTTTTTATTTTGATTATCAGATTTATTGGTGCTGTTGCTGTTGTTGCTGCTACTGCTGCTGTTTTCCAAGAACCACACCTGGAGAATTTGTGATTGATTCAACCTTTTTCTCCGTTGTTCCAAACTCATTAATATTTTTATTAAATCATTCCTATTGCTTTTCTCACATGTATTTGGTGATCTTTCATAGGTTTTTGGGTTAGATGCTTAGTTAACTGATTCTCATTGTTTCATATTTTGTAGTGAAGCTATTTAAGATAATACATTCTACCCTTGTGTACATTCTGTTTTCATCTCCTACTATTCTTTTGTCTGTTTTTGACTCATGCAAAATTAGTCATACTTTAACTAGGTTTAGGTGTGACTCATGCACACAGCATGCATTGTAGTTGGGTTTGTTTCTTTAATAGAGCTGAAATCCTAATTTTTACATTTAATTGTGGTTTTACGTTATTTTCTAATCAACGTTTTTTACAATTATGCTTGGTTTTATTTCCCTCATTTTTCAATTCTTTTTGCCTGCCTGTTTTTGCATGTCCTTTGATTCTTATATAATCTCTCATTTGGTCTATGTGCTTTTCCTTAAATAATTTATAAGGAATAAAGCCTCTTTTAAGCTGTATCAATGAATAGCTAAAGACTTCTTAAGGCTAATCAGAATTAGTACATAATATGAGGGCTTTGGTGGACATTACTAGGTTCACCAACGAACAGTTCTCCTTTCCTTCCCTGCATAAATGAAGCTGTATTTCCCCAAGACCCTATAGCGAGGTGGGGCCCCGAGACTAGTCCTGGCCAATGAAATGTAAGTAAAATTGACTGGCCATTGTAGGTGAAAGCACTGAAAAGTCTCTGAGCCACTCTCCATCCTCTCTTTCCCTCTCACACAGCACCTGCGAGGTTCCAGGAGGCAGAGCCTCAGTCATCCTGGGACCTTTACTGCCCGTGTAGCAAAGCTCTGGCCACCAACCTGCCAGTGAATGTGAGTGAGTAAGGTTGGTTATGTCAAGCCACAAGCGTTTCAGAGTTAAATTGTTGCCACAGCAAATCCTAGTCTATCCTGACCGATGCAAGGAGAAAAGAGACTATAAACACACACGATGTAACCTAAAATTAACACTAAAATAGCTGGCACTGGCTGAAAATAAGCATTTTGCTTACAGGAAAAACAGTTTAGTGGCAACAGCATAGACTTCTAAATCAATGTGGGGGTTGATTCACGAACTGCATGATTTTGGCTAGTTTCGTAACCTCTGAATGTTATGCTGTTCTTATTTGTAAAATAGGATTAATGACTATGTTGGGGAATTTATCTGAGTATTACCAAACAAAAATAATATTTGTTAAGTACCTGGGGTCTAGTTGGTCCCAATGAAAGTAGATATAATAATTATTATTGAGTTTCTGTTGTTTATTCAAAGTATATTACAAAAGAAAGCATTTTAAAATTTTCTGCTGATAAAATCTTACTAATATCAATGGAATTTATTAGATAAAGTCAATACAACTACTGGTAGAATTCTCATTATTAATAATTACAATCCATGTACACAAAAAGATCCAAAAGCCTTGAGATTTTTCAAAGAAAAAATATTCTCATATATAGAAATTATTAAATTTCTTGGCCGGGCGCAGTGGCTCACGCCTGTAATCCTAGCACTCTGGGAGGCCGAGGCGGGTGGATCGCTCAAGGTCAGGAGTTCAAGACCAGCCTGAGCAAGAGCGAGACCCCGTCTCTACAAAAAAATAGAAAGAAATGATCTGGACAACTAAAAATATATACATATAGAAAAAATTAGCCGGGCATGGTGGCACATGCCTGTGGTCCCGGCTACTCGGGAGGCTGAGGCAGAAGGATTGCTTGAGCCCAGGAGTTTGAGGTCGCTGTGAGCTAGGCTGACGCCACAGCACTCACTCTAGCCAGGGCAGCAAAGCGAGACTCTGTCTCAAAAAAAAAAAAAAGAAATTATTAAATTTCTTTATAGACATAATTGGAAATCGAAATTTGAGTTCTTTATATTGTAAAGTTTATACTAAAGTATTTTCTCACCAAATGAATATATATGTGATAAATATAAAATGCGGAGCTTATTTTACAATAGAGAACTAGAAACTTCTATTCTTTCTCCAAAATATCAAAAAAACCTAATGAACATATTAAAAGATAAAAAAGTGCTTTGATATTCCTGGCTTAACTGGTTGAATATCCTTACTGTGTTCTTTCTTATTATTTTTAGTTACTGAGAGTTATATTTTATGTTTAGTCACAATTAGGAGGTAACTGAGTTGATTTTCATTTGTTTAATAATTAGAATTATGTGTGTATACATATATATAGTTGCATATGTGTACATTTATATGTGTATGTATGTATACACCAAGATTTTTTTTCTTACATCATTGACAGGGAAATCTTTAAAATATGCTTATCTATAGCTGTGCTTTATTTCTTTCTTTTCAAACAAGGCTTTTTTTTTTTTAGTTTGACAAATAACAAAACTTAGACATGTTCTGAAAAAGACGTGTTACCTCATATGTTCACTCACAGTAGAGTTTGGAAAATTGAAGTGTTTCTCATCTGGTAAAACTAATAAAATGAACTCAATGCTTTAAATGTTTTTTGAAGCAAAAACTAAAACCACCAAAGACAGACTTCAAAAATATTTTTGGTAAATCTTTTCGTAAAAAATATTTGGCTAATTAAAGTATTTAAATATCATTTTATATGTCCTTTTTACTTGTAATATCAGAAACTGAAACATCCCTAGCAACTCCAATGGATAACTTGCTTCAGGGATACCAATCTGATTTAGAAATGTGATTCAAAAAATATTGACCTAATTTTTAAAATCCAAACACACCATAAAGGGCTTCCATTACTAATAAAGGAAAAAGAAGGGGGAATGTAAACGTAATGAAAGTAACCTGTTTATCTTGAGAAATCAGATGCTATTATCACATCAAGTTGAATTTTCTTTCCATTTCTAAAATATGTCCCAGAAATAGGTCAAGGGGAAAAAAAAGTACACACATGACAAAAAAAATGCAATTATGACTATGGCAACAGGACAAAAATATTTTGCCAAGGAAATGCTTTTTTTTTTTTTCCCTCAGATATACAAGTTTCAAAGAATGCACTCCAGATGGCAAATCCATGGTTTATGTGGGTGATTTTATCTTTACTACCCAAAAGAATCTTGCAGGCTGCAGTTCTGAAACTTACATCTGCTATGAATGAAAGTGATTAGGATTTGAAGTTGTAGCTCTCTGGCTACCACTTCCTACCTGGTTGCCTGTCTCTGGCAATAACTAACAAAATATATTTCTTACCTATAAGAAGGTAGTTCCTTGTCAAGAGGTTGAAAGTGATAGTTAAATTTGAACTTCCATGTTACACTTCCTAACAGTAGCATTCGTAATGGATTTCATAAGTGGGTAGAAAATACACATTAGTAATGGATGTTCATAGAGGTACAAAATACACAAAAACAACCTGAATAGAGACATCTCCTGGAGATGAGAGATGGGTATATTTGTTTATTTGTTTATTTTAATGTAGTACACAAAACACAAATTCCTCAGGCTGATTTTTGGTGCAATAGTCACATTTTGGGGCAGTTTCTAAAAGCTTTATAGCATAAGGAAAAAAGCTGCGGGCTCTAGAATAAATAAGAGAATTGACTCTCATCCCTAAAACTTGTGAGCTCTGTGGCTATGGGAAAGTTACTTGGCCTGTTCGAGTCTCAGTATTCTTATCTATAAAGTGGAGATAATAATTAACTTGCAAGGTTGCTGTGAACATCAGAGCTAACAAGTACCTAGCTCTGAGTACCTAGCAGATATTCAGTAATGACAGCAATATTAATATTTGCTTTTATAATTTCAAAACTTCCTATGGATCATACTAATCTAGGGTAGGATGGTTAGCCTTTTGATGTAGTTGTGTAAAAACTGAATTTCTCTTCCCTTTCCCCTTCATTCTTTCCTTTCTTCTTTCTCTCTCCCTTCTCTTTCCATATTTTACCTTTTAATTCAATTGACCATCCTTAGCATTTTTGGGGCCTATTCAGTTCCATTGCTAATGGTAAATGACAATGAATGCTGAGATTTCCAAGCCACCATGACCAGGTCATATTCCTGCTTATCTCTCTAGTTTCACATCTTTTGACATAAACAGGAAGAAAAATTATAGCTGTGAGGTTTTTCAGGAAACATACCATTTGTTTTACTTAGAGATTTATCCCTGGAACAAGTGGAGCTTCCAAACAATAAAACCGCCATGTATAAGGCTTCTTTAAAAGAAATTCTGCTTGAGGATGTATTGGGAACTAGAATATTAGAAGAAAGTGACAGGTTTCTGATCACAAAAGCAACTATTCCCTTCAATAAAGAGAAATAAAATAAATTTTCTAAGCAAATTTCATTGTCAGTGCATTTAGGGCAATATTGAACTATGTCTCAATGGGGTTTCTCTATGAGCACAATCTGGCACTCAGCCGCAGAATCATATTTTGTAAACTAGAGAACTGGAAATGAGCTTGGGGGCTGCTGTGGTTTCCCCAGAAACTATAGTGGTTCCAAGGACAGCACTGGGCAAGTCATTTAGCCCCTCCTCGAATTTCTATTTTCTCACTCTTGAGTAGTTGAGTTTAGAATGTTCCTTCTTTTTAGCAGCAGGAGGTCTTCATATCTTTTAGCTTTTTCAGAACTAAATCCAGAGGTACAGGCACCTGAGAATATGATGCTTGAGAGACACTTAGGATAAGGTCCAGATTCTTTAACCTGGTGACCAGGGTCTTGCCTCCCTGTCAATCCCACTTCAGGGGCTCCTCCAACCATGTTTACCCCTTGTGCTGAGACTTGCCCACCAGTAATTTTTTCATAAACTCCACCCTGTGTTTGAAGCACTCTCCCCAACTGGTAACCCAACTAGTCATTTATTCATTACCTCAGTAATGAGTCATGTTCCTGGTGTGGACTGGGGCTGCATATATATTGATTGAAAGACAAAGTCCCTGCCTTTTACATTTTAATAAGGGGAGCTAAACAGAAAAACAAGCCAACAAATAGAAAAGTGAAGGTAATAGTAAGATGTATGAAGAAAATGCACATTCCTCAGATCTCCACTGAGACATGACCATTCGTTATTCATTATGTAAATTAGGACATCCTCTTTAGTCTTTGGTTACACTTTTTTTGTTCTTTCTATTTTTCTCGCTTTCATGTCGCCAGCCTCTATCATGGTACCTGCTATATAGTAGACATCCAGTGATATGTTTGTCAAATAGATTAGTAAATTATGGTTTGAAGATCTGAGACAAACCAAAATTGTCTAGTATTTGTTGCTTGATTTTTATAGGTCAGAAACATGTTTTGACAATGATGAGTGCCTAATTCATACTTTTACTGTTATTCCAAAAAGGTAATACACAAGTGGTCTTGAAGAAAGAAGGGGAATTCAAAGCCGAACAAGGGCCATTAGAGAGGAGAAGCCAGGTAGTGAAAAAGCATGTTCAAAGATACATACAGGGAACTGATGGGGAAATTTTAATTAACCAGGCAGTGCTTGGGAAGTGTGAGGGTAGGGCTTGGAAACAAATTCAATTACAAGTTAACATTGAGCTCTTCCTATTAAGTTAAATGCTGAGGTTTGGAAATTACTTAAATAGTAAACTCATATTTAAAGGATCCTTTGACCACATGCATTTAAGTTCTTCATATCATCTCTATTTTTAGAGTGGAAATGGGTAAAAAAAAATATACACACACGCACACGAGAAAAAGGCACATGGCTAGGAACACTCATTATGATTCAGAAACACGAGCTAGAAAGTACAGTGTCTCTCTGCTTTGAGAGCAGATAACGGTATCATTTTTATAAATGAAAGTAGAGATAAAGTCACTGTAATACACATTTCTGCAATAACAAACCAGAGAACATTAGAGACAAATAAATACTTGTTGCCAGGGTAATATTTTCTCCCGAGTAAAAGACATGCATTAACTCTCACAATAGAGTCATCTAATAAATGATTCATCCAGACACTAATATTTAATCAGTTCAAACCTTTAATTGCTCTAAGAACCTTTTAAACACTGTAGCACATTTAAACATATTCACTATTATTCCTTGTTCAAGGTTAATTCCTTCGTCAAACTTGTTTTAAAATGAATAAATGACACAAAAGAAAAGAATATTATCACTTCATACTAAATGCAATGTTGTAATTATTTTCTTCAGATAAGTAGATTTTTCCCCGTAATGTTTTACCTAATAATTTTTCCAACAATTTTAAAGATTAATAAAAACTACGTGAAGCCATACAGTTTGCTCTGCTGTTGTTACTTATTAAATAGATTTCAATTTTTCTGTAGAGCTGCTTTTTAATTTTTTATGGCACTGCACTGTTTAAACTACTTAATTTCATAATATAAGTCATCAATAATACATTCTCTACATTCAGAGAAAGAAAATGTGATGCCAGATTAAGAAATATTAATGGATTTTCTTTACATTTAGTATTTCTTCCCATGTTTATCTAAGGCAATCCTTAGATAAATAAAAATGCTACCCTGGATTATTATACTTTTCCACAAGAGGGCTCTTGAAAGGCAAAAACACTGCCCATGATTAGTGATCTACTTACAGCTATTGGTAAAAACGAGAGAAACATGATTTTGAAATATTTCCTGGAGAATTAATTAAATTTTTAAAAAATTACTTTACATTAAACTAATATTTCCACTAACTAGATTTAACTAATAGTAGGCTAAAATAAAGGCCAAAATTTATTGACTGCTTCCTTTGTGCCAGGCTATGTGTTAAATGCCGGTATGTAGCTACTTTTATTATTAATTGCACCATAGAGAGTCAATTATGATTAAGCGTGGAACTCTAGAGATGGATTGCCTGGGTTTGAATCCATTGCCTGGGTTTGAATCCCAGCTATGCCATTCTTATTGTTTCTATGACTTTAGGCAAGATACTTGTTACTTAATTTTATCAGGCCTCAGTTCCTCTTCCATAAAATCAGGTCATTGTAAGGATTAAGGAAATTATGATACATAAAGCATTTAGAAGAATGTCTGGCACATATTAAGTGCTTTGTAAGTTTTGATTACTACTGTTACTACAGAAAACAGGCACAGAGAGATTAAAAGACATGCCCCAAATCACACAGCCAGTGGCTAAAAAGAGCCAAAATTTGACTCAGCCAGTGTGCTAAAGGATGCACTAATCAATGTCTCTAAGAGAAAACTGGCAACACCGTTTCCCTATTCCCTCCCCCCTCGCCAGCACTGGGAGACCATCCATGGTTGCCCATACCATCTGCCCTGCCTATGCTCATGAATTATCTGTGCTTCTCGCTGTTAATTCTCACTTTAATAATCATTGGTTTCTGTATTGAACTCTGCCATGAGTCTACTTGAGTTCCAGGACAGCATCTTATTTAATTTTGTTCTCCTAAAGCATAGTGGGTACTTACTTTGATTAGCAAAGATTAACAAGGATTATTAAAAAATAAGGGTATGCTAATCTCTGCCATTGTCCTGTAACAGTTTTTGTTAATGTTATATAACAGATGAAGAAATTGAAATTCTAAGAGTCATCAAGATCTCATAGCTTGGAAATGGCCAAACTATTTGACCGGATCGGAGTCCAAATCCTGTGTTTTTTCACTGTAATATGCCACACATACACTCATGGTTGTCTGTGCATTTATTTCCTGGCTGAAGGGAGACTGAAAAATTCTACCAAGAAACATAACTGAGCTTTATATAGATAGATTAAAAAGGTAGATGATTGATAGACAGATGATAGAGATATGTTAGAGGTTTGGGGCAACTTTTTAAAAATTGTATTTATTTTTATGTATTTATTTTTCTTTTTAGCATCTTGATTGAGGTGAGATGCTGCCTTTTTTTTTGGCAATAACTTAAGTATTCAGATGAGGATTGTTCCCTTCAAATAGTTTTGGTTAAACTTTTTAATAAGGTTAAAAACTCTCAAATTAATTTTATAACTCCTCCGTTAGAATTACTTTTGTGGGAAATTTAAAAAATATTATCATGAGCATGAAGAATTAAGAATATTTTACAGTGAGAGTCTATCATAAGGAGAATTACCTGGTCACGGACTGGGATAAAGCTTCCTTCAAGAGAAGACGTCTGAGCTGAGAACCAAATGATGAGTAGCTATTAACCAGGTGAAAGGGGAAGCGAGAATATTATTCCAAGCGGAGGAAATAACATGTGCAAAGGCCCTGTAGCAGGAGAGACCGTCTTGCTAAGGGGGAATAGAGAGACTAAAGACAAGAGGCAGAATGGTTTGAGAGGGGCTGGAAGGTAGAAAGCAGATAATTCACTAATGCAGCAAACATTTTGCGGGGGGAGCATACCATATCCCTGCTAGTCCTGTAGGTGCAGAGGAATAAAAAAATAATAATATATTTTTGTCTCACAGAATTTCTTAATCTAGCAAAAGATAGGTATATGCCCACACACAAACACACCCCTGGATATAATCAGTATTGTAATATCAGTAAGGACAAAATGCCGCGAGAGTGCAATAGAAGAAGAAATCAATTGTGATTGCGGAAGTAAGGGCCAGAAGGGATTGGCAGAGATTTTATGGAGTGATTGACGTTTGAGCTGAGCCTTAAGGTATTCTGGGCAACAGCGTGAAGAGAAGCATGAGGTGTAAATAGCGGCCAGAAGTCTATTAAATAATAATTCCTTTGAAGGGTCTATTTGCTCATTTTAAATTTCGAAGAAGATTCTACTTACTGCAGAAAGTAGAATTAAACTAGAAACCAGTAACAAAAAGAGAAACAGGGGGGAAAACCCTTAATATTTGCCATTAATTTATATAGTTATAAATAAAACATTGATAAAATGAGCAACCACAATCAAAACTAGAAAATGTTTGGAAATAAGTGATACCATAGTTGGCATATCAAAATATATATGATGCAAGGAAGCCATGCACGCATAGATGAAAAACTTACAGACTAATGTGCATATATTAAAAAACAAGGCTGAATAACCTCACTCCACATATTTATCTCAAGAAACTATATGAAGAATAAATTAATTCAAAGAAAGTAGAATAAAAAATGACATATTCATAAGCCCAACAAATATAAAACAAACATACAATAAATCAACAAGACCAAAAGTTTGTTCTTCAAAAATATAATGAAATTTATAAACCCCTCAACCAAGGAAAAAATAAAGAAATCAAAAATGATATCAGAAATCAAAAAGGAACTGTTATTATGGATTCTGTAGATGTTACAAGATAGTAGGAAGATACTATGTTTTTCCTTTAGCAGCTAACATTTACTAAAAGGAAGGTAACTATAAACAATGTTATGTCTAATTTCAAAATTTAAATGATATAAGAAAATACCTTGAAAACATCATTTAATAAATTTAAATAAGAAACAAATGGGAAATGATAATTGTTCTATATGTAATAAAGAATTAAGAATCTACTTAATAGAGGTAGTTATTCTCTTTTCTTTCTGCTTCCCAATATCCAAAAGATATGTTCGCTAATATCATTGAGCATTTCTCAGCTGTCACCACTAGGTGGCAAACGTTTCCAAACTATGGCAGGAGCCTGCAGTGAATATAGCTTCTTGGACACCATTTTTGGCGCTCTTCAATAATTATACAAACGGAATATTCTAAAACATTCTCACTATTGTTATTTTGAGCAGCCTCGCTGTTTTCATGAAACAAAAGATAGCAACAGGAGCAAAACTGCATTGAAAAAAATTTAAACACAGGTTTTATCGGCAGAAGTCGAAATCCTACTCTAACAATAGAACCTTCCATGTCAGGCTCAGAACAAGGCCAGAGAAGTGGAGCAGCCCTATCACAGATTCCCATCTCCATGACAACCTTTCAGTTCCATGCACAATTAAAGCTACAATATCATTTTTTTTTTTTTCAGGAAAAAAATTCTGAGTCCTGGCTGGTATTCATTTTTTAGAAGAGATCAGAGAAATTAAATTGATTCTAATTAGTAAGTCTGAATTATTGAGGGAGGGCATAGATTTGGAAATGCTTTACATAAGCATCCCTATGTCTCTCCATTTGCAAATGAAAATATGTATTTTGTGTGGTTCGATGTACTAACATTACCGCTATCCTTTTTAGCTTTTGTTGACAACAGCTCTTTTGTGCCAGGCATTCTCAAAAATCCTGGCTTAATTTCCCTTTAGGCTATACTTGTGGATGAAAAAAAATCTGCTCATTTCATTAGCAATTAGATTTCAACCAGATGGTTTGGACAGTGTTGGGACTCTCTCAGAATCCTGGAATAACCTTATCTCTAGACTTTGTGCTCTTTTCCTCTTCTAAAGACATTGCTGGGGTTTTTAGTTGTCAGTAAGAAAATTTGTGGACTCGGATTCCCTGTGCCCTGAAGGGAATTGTTCAGAATTTTTCAGGGGTTCAAAGAAAACATTCAAAGCATTAAAAAAAAATGAAACATAAAAGAAAGTTTATTGGAACAAGAGTTTTGCATATAAAGAACAAATGATTAATGGAGGATTTTATAACTTAATGACATTTTCAAGTGCTACATATATGAAGGTATTTGAAATAGAGCGAAGGCCAACTATTTAGAAAAATTATTACTAAACATAGAACAATGGGACCTGAGTTTTCATGTTATTTTATGAAAACAATTACATGAAAGACTTAGTTGAATTTAAGACATTTCTGAGAATCTTACAGATGAAATCAAAGTGGTGATATATTACCAGGAGTTATCACAGAACGTTCCATGAAAATTATAAACATATATTTTTTATTCCTTCTAGAAATGTACAAGTATAATCTTCCTGAAATTGGAGTAATGGGACTTTTTCAGTCCTAGCACCCTGCATTTTCATAGGTATGAAATGTAGGTACAATGTCACTGTTGGTTTATTCATTTAAGCATTCTTTAACATCCTGTGAAGATGGCTGAGAGAAAGAGAGCAGCCAGTCTGCAGTCCAGCTCACTGTAGATAGCTGCTGTCATTGCTTAAAGAAGGTTTGATTATACCTCCCTTTTTACATGGACAAATTGTGACAAAGAGAAGTGTCTTTCCCAGCACTAAATCCAAGTTAGGTGGCATCTGTTTCTTGTCTGTCCAGCATGCCTTTGGTCAACCACATTTACTTCATTCTTGCCCAGCAGAGAATGGCCGGCCCATCAGTGGACATGAAACTGAGGCCTAGAAAAGGAGAGAGTTCTGTCTCCCGGCGAAAGGATACATTCAGGGGTGGACACAGGACACAAGCTTTGCCAATGGAAATTGTTTCCTCCCAGGGAAATGGGAAGCTATGGGTAAAGAGGCAATTTCTTTTTGTCTGTGGGGCAAATGTAAGTCTGGAATTATTGGTGGCCATTTTTGTCATCTTACAGGGAGAGTTTTTCAAAATGAAGCCAACACAGTTAGAGCAAATAAAATATTCCCTGCACATGCAAATAATCTTTAACATAGGGATTTAACATATGGAGACATAGGCGCCTGGTTAGATTTTAACTGTAAGGTGAAAAGAAAGAGAAAATATCTCTAGTGATATTATATGATCTCCTTATAGCTAGATCCTGACAAACTCACTTATAAGTTGCTTGTAAGTTGCTTATAAGAATGGTGACATTTTATTTAGTAATTTTACTTTTTAAATTATCATTCAGTCAAATGGGCTTTTTTCATGTTCAGGTCCGTGAATTTTACAACTGTTATAGATTCAAGTCAATGGAAAGGATTCCTTCCCTTCCCTCGAACAGTACCCTTGTGCCATTTCCCTATTGTCACACCACTCCCTGCCCTAACCCTTGGCAGAATGTCATATAAATGGAATCGTATAGTATGCAACCTTTTGAGACTAACTTCTTTCCCTCATCACATATATCTAAAATTCATTCAGATTGTGGCATGAACCAACAGTTTGTTCTTTTTCATTGCTGAGTAGTATTCCGTTGTACAGAGGTATCACAGTTTCTTCACCCATTAACTCATTGAAGGACTTTTATGTTGTTTACAGTTTTGAAAAGATTTTATGAAGAAAGTTGCTCTATAAAAAATTGTTGTGCAGGTTTTTGTGTGAACATAAGCTTTTATTTCTCTAAAGAGTGGCAATTGCTGAGTCTTCAGTATATGTTTAACTGATGAGAAATTGACAAACCATTTCACACAATGGCTCTACTATTTTACACTGCTACCAACAATGCATGAGAGTTTTAGTTGCTCTACATCCTCTTCAGCACTTGGTATTGACAATATTTTTTATTTTCTGCATTCTAGTAAGTGTGTAGTGGTATCTCATTATGGTTTAACTTTGAATTTAGCTTATGGCTAATGATATTGAGCATTTTTTTAACATGCTGATTTACCATCCTTAGAATCTCTTTGGTGAGTGTCTAAGCTTTTGACCATTTAAAAAAATTGGTCTCTTTGTTTTCTTACTGTTGAGTATTGAGGGGTATATATATATATATATATATATATATATTCTGGATATGTGATTTGCAAATATTTTCTCCCAGTTTATAGCAAGATCTTT